>JAQZBX010074342.1:0-14770 GCA_029593785.1 Cabassous unicinctus
AGGGCGCCGTCTCAGGGAGGGCCCTGGTGTGAGCATCCAGCGCAGCCCCGAGGGCGCCGTCTCAGGGAGGGGCTGCAGGCCCAGGCTTTGTCTGAGGGCTCAGGTGATGGCAAACCCAAAGGAGGAGGTGAGGGGCATGGGCAGAATGCAAGGCTCAGAAGCCGCAGCCCGCAGCAGCCTGCCTTTCGGGAGAGGGCACGGCCCAGCGCAGACGAGGGGAGAGGTGGTACCACGCGCACAGCCATGTGCAATAGAAGGGCCCACCCGACCCCGCGCTACAAAGGAGCAACGTTTGTCTCCGTAAGAAGGTGATTTATTGCAAGTGCACAAGCAAGGAACTGCAAGAATCTCCCCCAAAACCAGTTCCAAGTGAGGGGGGCGGGGCTGGTACCGGGGGAGTGGGGGCTGCGTGCTGCCTTCCTGCTGTGTGGAGCCTCGTCACAGGGTCTGCTGAGTCACCTCCTGTGTGGGAGCTCCTGTTTGATGTTCACAGCCTTTCTCCCAGGAAGCGGCAGGTTTCCTGGGCTATGAAGTGCCCCTGGCTCCATTCTGTGGTTTAGCTGAGAAGCTTTCTTATTCCTGACTTTCCTGGGAGTAGGACTGGAAAGCTCTGGCTATTGTTCTTCTAGGAACAAAGAACAAAGAATAAACTATTGAGATTAGTTAATAGAAAACCAGTTCAACTAGATCTGGGGGAGGTATTTGAATTTTTCAGAGCTGCTTAATTAAAGAAAGTTTTAATGAGCACATCTTCCAGCTATCAGAGGCAGGGGTGGGGAGAGGATGGAGGGCGGCCCCCCGCCACCACGATGAGCCCACGGCCCACGGGGAGCAGCTGAGTTCCTCATTGACGCCTGGCCAAGCAGTGCGTGGATGCCCCGCGGAGAGCAGGAAGCCTGGAAGGGCAGGGCGCACCCCAGTCCTGGGAGAGAGCCCTGGGGTGTGGCCAGGGACGGGAGCCTCAGGCTCCCCAGAAACCCCTGCCTCGCCCCTGCACCAAGCCCCTCCACTGGGCAGGCTTGAAGTTTTGTCCTCTGGCCAGAGCTGCACCACGTTTCCTTCAGCTCGCGGTTGGCAGAGACGCAAGGGCTGACCCCACACGTGTTTGCCGAGGGCCTTCTCTGTGCCACGCACTCTTCTAGAGCCTGGGGACGCCATAGTGAGTCATACAGGCGAGCGTCCCTACCTCTCGGAGCTTCTATTTTACTGGAGAGGGGCAGGCGACACGTGCTAAGAAGGCGAGTGGCTCGGTATGGCAGGAGATAAGAGTGCTGTGGAAGAAAAGCACACAGGGAAGGGGAGCAGGAGATGTTGGGACCTGAGGGTAGGGGTTTGCCAAACTGTTCAAGGAAAGAGCTCCCCGAGGTGAAGATCTGGTGGGGTGGCAGCTGCTAGAGCCTCAAGGCAGGAGCACTTCTAGAATATTCAAGGAGCTGCTAGAAGGCCAGGGTGGCTGGGTGGCAGGGGAGGGGAAGTAGCCAAGGGGGTCTGCGGAGCCGAGACAGCCAGACACGGGGCCTCGCAGGGGGTGGCCTTAGAAGGGGAGTGATGGGATCTGACTTACTTTCGATCACCATGGCAACTGTGCTGCAAGTGGGTGGCGTGAAAAGCCACAAGAACAGGGCAGGCCGTGAGCTGAGTGCAATCGTCCGGGCGGGGGACAGCAGTGAGTGGACTGTGGTCAGCCAGGCTGACGCGGAGACGCTCGGGTCGGCATGTTCTGAAGGCCGACACAGGATGGCCGCTGGGTCCACGAGGGCTGGGAGAGAGAAGCCGGAGGGAAGGTTCACTCTGCTTATTAACCTGAGAACTCGGAGGATGGAATTGCCGTTTCCAAGAGAAGAATTCGGCGTGGTGCACATTAGGTTTGGGATGCATAAGACAAGTGGAAGTGACAAACAGGCAATTGGACCTACGGCTCTGAAGGTCAGGAGAGCGTCTGTGCTAGAGAAACGGAGGCGAATCGCCACGACACTCAGCGCCGTCCTCAGGCCGAGACCGGGGCCTCGGGTGGCTCCAGGGGAAGGTCAGGGACGAGGAAGGAAAACCAGGGTGGGGTGCAGGCGGCAGGAGGAAGTGGGCAGTGGACGAGTCCAGGCTGCAAAGTTATTTCCAAGAAGCGGGGCGTGATGGGCTCCCGACGCTGGCGGGCCGCGCAGGACGGGCCTGGGGAGGGAGCTGGGAGCTCGGCAAAGCCGCGCCCGCGGAGAGGGGCCAGGGCCTCGGCAGGGCGCGTGGCCCGGACAGGGCGACACCCGCGGCTTCCAGCGCCTTCCACGGGCCAGGTCACCCCCAGCCTTGCCTCCTGGGCTCCCGGGTCTTAACCATCGGCCCCCTGCCAGCTCTCACGCCCCCGCCTCCTTCCCCTGAAGCGCCTCCCCCTTTGCCACGCACACAGAGGACTCAGTTCCTGCACATTCCTATTACTTGAGCAGATGAATTTTCCTCTCTACCCAACTTTGTGGTCCCCACTTCTGAATATGAGGACTGAATCAACACTTTCGTATTAGTTTGTTTTTTAGCACTTTTCAGGTTAAATCCCTAAACAGGGCCCCTTCAGCCTAGCAAGAGCTTAACCAAGTTAGATGCCCTATAAAGCACTGGCCAAGGAGCAAAGCCTCCAAACAAGGTAAGCGAGGAATTGCATGGGAGTTGGAGGAACAGAAGCACCGTGGGGTCAGAGCACAGCCACGAAGGTGCCAAAAGGCCAGCAATCACTTCTGAGGATTGTGCGATCAAATGCAGGCGTTGGAAGGACAGAGTCCCCAAAACAGGGAATTTTTAAACAGAGAATTGTTAGTAACGGTCAGCAGCGCACCTTTGGGGGGTGCCCTTATCAAATGTGGGTGTATCCCCTGGGAAGGGGCACAGGCAAATTCAAGCCACAAGCCCTTCCTGTGATGTGGAAAAATGAAAAGGAAATGCACATTTGTACAAAGAAACAAAGAAAAAATTGTTTGCTGCACTAACTAGTTCTGGAAGTCTCTGTTTCACTATCTGTATGGGAATTGGGGAAATGAGAAAGAGGAAAAGTGAGAAATGCTAAAAGAAAGGAAGGAGGTGAGATCAGCAGCTCTGGAGTGATGAGAAGTCGGGGCGGAGGCTCAGGAGGGGGCTGAGCCTGGTTCTTTCATGTCTTTAAAAGAAAAAGAAATCCCGATTCTGTTTGTGAAAATTCAAAATGTGATTTGTTCTTCATCGTTAATAGTCCCATTTAAAGCAGAAAACAAATTTCAATAACAAAAATGTAAACCAAACCTGAATGCATGGATTAAGTCTTTTTTCTGCTTTAGAGCAAAATACCTATGCACTTGGTTGAAAAATAGTTGCTCCCCTCCACCTGCTTTCAAAGAGAGCCTCTGTGTTTGAGCCACGGTCACAGAGTCACCCCTATTTCATCACAGTCCGTCCACACCCTGAAAGGGGGGAGCTCCAGGGCCACTCGCTCTGCTGCAGCTGTTCAAGTCAGTGCTTCAAGGTAAACTTTTCTTTTCTTCTAGCTCTTAGTTTAAAACTCTTATTATACGACTACCATGAGTTTTGTTACCTCGACATGCCTTCAAAGATATGACATTTTTTCTGCTTCCGAATGTTCTAAAAATGGATGCTATGTATCAGCTGAAAGTACGATAATTAATAAGTATATGTTGAGTCACTCTCCCATAAGACAAAGGGTTAGTCATCAGAAACCAATCAGGGCTGACTTGGGAAGCCGACAGCGCTCTCGTTTGCCAGCCAGACCTCAGGTGTGCCACGGGCCCTGGTGTGGAGGGGAGAGGGGTGTCTCCAAGGGGCTCTCTGAGCTCGCACCCATGTGCTGCCCCAGCCATGAAGAGGCAGGCTGCCATCGGCCCTGCTCAGGTCAGCCGCCCGCAGAGGACAGGAAATACACCGCGTACTTGATTTTTGGCACAAGGTTTGGACTACACAGTGCCCTGGGCACCATGGTGGCACCCAGCTATACTATGCTTCCTGTTGTCTTGATAAATTTTTTGTTCATGGATAAAAATCAGAAAACACCAAGAAGGAAAACTTTTGGTAAATGATGTTTTTGTATTCGTTTGTTCATTCATTCATTTTGCTCATTTTGTTTCATTTAACTTGAGGTCAGTAAATTCCTGCTCTGTGCCGGGCAAAGTGCTGAGTGCTGCCAACACAGAGATGAGTAGACACGTTTCCTCGTCCACACTCCACTGGGGACAGACACACGAGCCACCGAGTAGAAAAAGGCGGTGTGGAAGTCGCTGGAGGCAGAGGAAGTCGCTTCTTCGCACCAGAGGAGATTTTCTGAGTTGGGCCTTGAGAGACGAGAACATCTTATCCAGATGAGCTGAGCAAAGACAGAGGCAGGAAGCCGTGCACGCTGCAATGTCACTGCAGCGTCCCGGGGTTGTACTTTTTCTTTGTGAAACACCCTTGGAAACAGAGTCATCGTCGTTACACGACACACAGTCACCGCAAGATTGGCCTGTCTCCTGGGGCCTCTGAGAAGCGGGTGCCTGCCCCCCATCCAAGCACGCATTCAACTAACACCTGCGATGGTTCAGGCACTGAAGACAGAGAAGTGAATATGCCTTCAAGGTGCTCCTAGCCCAGTTAGTAAACGAAGGTGTGTGTAACAACATAGTTACCTACCATGGGAAGAAAATTATCAGAACGAGATCCCACTCCATGGGGATGGGCAGGGAAGGCAGGGCAGATACTTGGGCTCCTTGGCCTTCTGGAACTCTAGACCTCGTCCTGGACTTAATTTTGCCCAGAGCTCAGTGAAGCAGACAGAACACAGCCGATGGCTCTCTCGCTTCTAGCTCGCTGGATGCCCCTCCCCTGGGCTCCAGCTGAAATCAGGGGATGTCCCAAATGTGTGCCCCTTGCCACTCAGAATGTGGTCCAGGAACCAGCAATATTGAATCACCTGGATGCTTTCTAGACTTGCAAGTTCTCTGGCCTCACCTCGAACCTACCGAGTCAGAATCTGCATTTAAAAGGTCCCCATGTGATTCAAACTACCAGGAAAGTTTGAAAAGTACTGATGCAAAGCACTGATTCTCAAATTTGGCTGCACATTGGAATCACCTGGGAAGCTACATGAACTAAAGGTGACTGACTGTCACCTCGGAGACTCGGCTCTGTTTGATACGGGGTGCATCTGGGGCATCGGAATTGTTAAAGCTTCCAGATGAGTCCAATAAATAGCTAAGCTGAGGACGCCTGTGCACACAGGGGTGGCTGTCTCTTCACCTGAGAGCCACCTGTGTGGATGCTCCAGGGGAGCCTGTGGCTGGTCCAGAAGGAGCATCCTGGCACGGTGAGAGATGAAGGGGCTCTGCAAGGCCCTCCCTTGACAATAAGCTGAGGCCCAGTTGGGGCTGATGACTCGCCACAGTCCTAAGAGGTGAGACTCAAACTAGACAGTCGACCGCATGGGCATGCTGGAGAATGCAACCAGCAGTGCTTCAGGGCTGCGGAAGTGGCGCCTCAGTGCTGCCCTCATGCCCACCCCTTCTCTTGGGCGCTGAGCCACAGCCACAGCGGCCTCTGCTCAGTGACCGTGGCCCACGCTCCTTCCACCTGCCGGCCCCTCCTGCAAGCCACGGAGGCCTTCGTGGCTGCTGCATTTTCCTGCACCTCGGCCTATGAGCCTCCTGATGGTCGGTCCAAAAAGGAAGGCACGGTCAGTCTTGCTGCAAAGAGGAAAACCCGCCCCAGGCCTGCAGAGGAGGACAGGCTTTCCTGGCCATACCTCTAGAGAGCCTTTTGCTCCAGGCTTCAGACAGGAGTGGAGTGACCTGGTGCACAGCACCTCAGGACGTCACTGCAGCACAGCTTTCATGAGCCGTTACTTATAATACTGCTGGAGGCAAGCCCAGGAAATAACATGAAAATGCATGAAAATTCTGCGGGGGATTAAGAGCATATGGGCCAAGTGCACAGCTTGACGCAGGAATGAAAATCAGCACGACTAGAGGAAGGGATAAAGAGCATGCCCTTCAAACAAGGCAGCAGAAGACTGAGGTGTGACTCTCCGCACAGCCCCGACTGCCAGGGGCTCAGGGAGGAGCCCAGCCAGCGAGTACTGGGAAACTCATAGGTCCATCCAAGAATTTTGGGATAAAAGGGAGTCACAACTTTTGTTCAGTGTTGAGTAAAAGGGTATGCAAAGGCCAGTCCTCTTTGCTCAAGAAGGAGTTTGTGTCCATGAGCGCACATGAAGGGAAGAACTCTTGATCCAGAACTGAATTCCACTCGCCATGCACCATGTACGGAATGTTGTATGCCTTTCACGGTCCTGAAGGCCACAGAAGTCTGGAGACCAAACTGTGTCAGAGAGCTTGGGGTATGTGGAAAATTCTTGCAGAGGAGGTGGAACTTGAAGTAGACTTTGAAAGATGAGGAAGATGCTTTGGCCTGAAGAACAAGGCTTTAGCTTCAGCTTCGACTTTGGAGATGAGCTTGGCTGGACTGTTCAAGGGATAGCGAGAGCCGGCTGGCAGCCTGGCTGATGAATTAGCTTGTGAGGAGGAGTTGTGGAAGTGCAGTTCCCTTCATTTCACCCCCATTACCACTTCTCCCACATTCAAGACGACGGCTTATGGAAGGCTACTCACCCAGTGGCTCAAGCTAGAAGTGGAGGCTCTACCTCAACTCCTTTCCCTTCCCTTTACCCTTACATCCTATTGGGCATTGTGGTGGTTTGAACCTGCATGTACCCCAGAAAATCATGTTCTTAAAGCTAATCCAGCCTGTGGCTGCAAACCTATTGTATGTAGGACGTTTTGATGTGGTTACTTCAGTTAAGGCATGACCCAGTGTGGGTCTTAATCCTCTGACTACAGTCATTTACAAGAGAATGAGATGCAGACAAAGAAAGAGAAAGCCTTGGAAGCAAGACACTGAAAGCAACAAACCCAAGAAGGGAAGGCAGAGACCGGCAGATGCCACCAGGCGCCTCAAGGATCACAGGCAGCCGGCCTTCAGAAAGAAAACATTATCTTTCTTGATGATGCCTTGATTTGGACATTTTCATTGCCTCAAAACTGTAAGCATGTAAACTAAAAAATTCCCATTGTTAAAAGCTTACCCATTTCATGATATATTGCTTTCAGCAGCAGAGCAAACTAAAACTGGCACCAACTCTACCCATGGAATGTCTTCGAAACCATCCCTTCCAACCACCTCTGCTTTTCTTAGTTCAGACTTTACCATCTCTCCCCTAATCCATTGCAAAAGCCATCTAATTCACTTCCTGTCTGCAACTCTCTCTGCCCCAGACTCCTCCACACTGTGGCCAATGTGGTTTTCCTAAATATCTCAAACATCTTTTGTGTTAAGGGGCATAATCCCACTCCAGATGGCTGGAATAAAGAGGGATCTTTTAAAAGATACAATCTCAGGGACACAAGAAGGAGCAGGAGAAAGCCCAGGACAGCATCTCTCTGACTTTGGAGACTGTGTAGTCTCTATCTCTTCTCTCTTGACCGATTTCTTCTGCTTGCAGTGACCCCAAACGGCTTCCACCATAAGAATACAGGACCTCCAACACTCACGATCAACCAACCAGAATCTCCGTATTGGCTCAAGGCAAATTCTCAAGGCTAAACCTTGTTAGTAGACGATCAACCAATAAATTGGCTCGGTTAACCAGATGCCATTTCTAACCTGAGGGCAAAGTTACTTGCCGTAAGAACCTGGGTGAGCTGGACTCCCATTCCACAGTATGTATAATAGGTATTGAGCACCTACTACAGTGTTTTCTTAGGTGGCAGTGCACATTGTGTTAAGTGCTATTGAGGAGAAGAAATATTTTCTGCAAAGTTGACTGGCAGGATCAGGGGGTGGAGTCTTTCTGAGGAGACGACAGATGCTAAAGTCTGAAAAGGAGAAGATCCTTGCATGGCAAGAGCATACCTGGCAGAGAACTCGAGAGGAGCGCAGGTGAATCTCCTGAGGTGGGGAAGAGCTCATCAGACGTTGCGTTGAGCCAAGAGGAGGATGAGTGTAAGACAGTGGGGGCTGAGCCAGGGGCAGTGAACCAGCCAAGCAAGACCCTGCAGGCTGCAAGCAGAGGTGTGAACACTATTCAGCAAGAAGCCACTAAGTTGTTCTAACCAGCGTGCTGACACGGTCAGATTTGCATTTTTAAAGAGAAAATTGAGAGGCACAGTGAAGGTGGAAAATACACCGGGAGACCGTTACTCAGGCAAGAGAGGATGGTGGCTTCGACCAGGAGGGGACGCTGGAGAGACGTGAGGGCACCCCAGGAGGCAGATGGGCAGGCCTGGGCGTGACCTGGGTGAATAAGCAAAATGGTCCCCAGGTCATTTTGTCGTCCAGACCGTCCCTCTGCCTCTAACTGCATGATACAGCGTGGCGTTCTACTCTACTGGATCACCTGTGCCCGTCTCAAGCAGCAGCTGTAAAGGATTCATTTGATGCTATGCCTCGTGTTTGAAAGGTTTTACCATCAAAAAAGACTTTGTTGAAGTGGACTGAAGATGAAGAGAGCATGGATACGTCACAGTCAGTTTCTTCCCGCTCTCTGTTTCCCCTTAACATGAACCTGCCCCTTTCTCCTCACCCTCTGCCCTCAAGTCCATCTGATTAGACCCTGACCTCGTCCTCAGCGGCAAGGCACTTCCTTTCTCTCATCTGTGCAGCATGCCTGGCCATTCGGGATGCATTTAGATGCTTCCAGCGTCCCTGAAACCTTACTGGCTCCACCATAACAGTCTGTGGTTGGCTCTTCCAGAGCGAGGTCAAGAGCTAATGTGGCTTGTGTTTTTAAAACTCAGTTCCTTTATACCTGATGGTGCTGAGCTGTGTGAGTTGTTTCCACGTGTGCAAACACGGGTCCTTCTTGGCTCTTCCTGTGGAGCTGAAGATGAGGCACCATGACTGGTCCCTAGATGAGAACTGGGCATTGGCCATGGCCTCGGGATTAGCTGTCACCCCTAAAGAACACACGTGGGGAGGGAAAAATAAAAATGGATAGTACCTATTAAATGCAGATATGCCAAGGACGGCATAAGCACTTCAAAGAGAAACGTAGGGAAATTCCAGTAAAGAGCAATGACTGTTGCTTCGCCTGGGTGGCCTGGAAAGCATGAGAGAGCTGGTATGTTCACCTTGAGGGGAGGTCCCGTCCCAAAGGAGGCCTGGGGTCCCTGTTCCTGCATTTCACACTTAGGTATGCAGCCTCTCTGATTTTACATCATAAATGGCTCAGACTCAAATAGCAATAGGAGTTGGTGATTTTTTTTAATTAGAGGCAGAAGCTTCCAAAATAGATTGAAGATGGAAGAAGTAATTATCATTTTAAAATCATCTGTGAATCCAGGAAAGGCACAATTTTTTAACTTTTTGAAAATCTGCTTATTGGCAAAAGAACAAGCAAGCCCGAGTGGAGGGGTAGGTCCAGGCTCTGAGGAGCCTAAGAGGCAGCCCACGAGACCTGGCGAGAATGGGACGTGGCCAGTGAGCGGGGAGAATTCAGGGTGACGCTCATCTTTCTTTCTCATTTCCTGAGACAGGGAATGAGGAGAGAGAATTTAAGAAAAAGAGAACGAGCTCAGTTTTGAGTGGCCAGTGGAAAACACAAGGGAAGGGGTCCGGTAGGCAGGGGAGCTTGTCTGGGACGGAGCCTGAAGCCTGGGAGGGCCAGGCCTTGCTCACTGGCCGCAGTAGGCGCGCCACGTGGCAGGGAGAAAGCGGGCCTGACACCTCGTGAAACTGTGCATTCCTCCTCCAGCTGCCGTCCGCGAGCCTCGAAGAGCCACAGCTCCCCTGTGAAGCTCTGTTTCCCCAGCCGGGAAGGCGGTCTAAAAGCCCTGTTGGCCGAGACATTCCAGGACTACATGGCTCATAAGATCTGACTGGGGTGTGGAAACACAGATTAGAAAAGACACTGATTCAATCTCCTTTCCCAGTTCTCACTAGAGCTAAGCTGTTTGCGTTCATTCACTCGACGTGCATTTATTCCGCACCTGAGCAGGTGTGACGGAGAACACTCAGTCAAGGAGAGTGCAGGATTAAGGGGGCACAGACTGTCTGCTGGGGGTCAGGGAGGAGGCTGTGAGGAGCAGGGTGGGCTCGGCACAGAGCTCCCCATGTGGCGCTGGGCGGCGGCAGCTTTGGGTGGGGGGAGCTCTGTTCAAGGTGCACCGAGTGGCCCCGGGCCGTGGCTCTCCTGTGGGATGTGTCCTATGGCTGCACTGCGGAGGGCGGCAGGAGCGTGGGCTTCCCGCAGCTGGCAGGAGCGCAGCGCCGTGATTCCTCGCGGCAGCCCAGGGCCCGCAGGCGCACGCCTTATAGACAGCGACTTCCCCAGGCCCTCCTGGCCCGTATCTGGTGTTTTCTCATCCCGCCCTAGGGCAGTTCTCAGACCAGGAGGCACGTTGCACACACCTGGGGAGCCTGAGCATGCTGAGGGCTGGGTCCCAGACCCACCTCGTGTGGGGCAGGCCCAGGGGCGAGCGTTTTCTTAAGCTGCAGCCAGGACTGAGATGCTTTGGACTCAAACCTCCTTAGGTCAACAGTGAGAAGGGCCCTCGTCTCTCTGTGACGTTCCCTCCATAAGATTCCTAAAGGTCAAAGAGCCCAAATAATTTCATGATTCCAGAAACATATTTGAAAAATACGAGAATAAACCTAGGCCCCTCCTCCTCAATGAGCCCCCAGCTTTATTTAAATCTGCCCTCTCCTAACCTTTGTCCAAACACAAGTCCAATCAACCACATGGCTGCACGCCAGCCTCCCCACCTGGACCAGTCCCAGACCCCTGACCCATCCCAGAAAATTCACACAGACTATCCCCCTATGAGGGAAAGCCAGCTGGGACCTTGCCTCCACCTGGGAATAATGAGCTACAAATGAGGTTTTTTAGAGGATAGAACTTTTCCAACACTTCTACCTATGACATTTATTAAAAGTGCCATCAGATGCACACGATCAGATGCACACGATCAGATGCACATGTGTCTTGCTGAAAGTTCCCTTACGCACTGGAGCTTCTACTTTTCTCCACATAAAATTTGCAGCATCTTTGAGACATAGTCACTAAATAAAATAAATAATTCACTGCTGTTAATACAGGATGTACATAATGCATGGAACATATTGCTTGCACATCCACTAAATATGAATTTTACGTTTGGAGAAGGGCTTCGACAGTGACCCTGAAGAAAAGCCTGTGGCTGAAAGCTCCGCAGCAGGGCTCACTTCCAGCCTCTGCCCCGTGTGGACACACTGTGGGAGCTTGCACAAGTCACCCTCTTTCCTGGGACTCAGTTTCCCTATTGGTAGAATGGGGGAGTTGGATTGGATGTTGTCAAAAACCCCTTCCAATTCTAAATTACATTTTATCAATGAGCAGCTTTTCATTGTGGAGCTGTGTGATGTTAGCTAAGTTATACCCTCTTTGTCCCTCAGTTTCCTTTTCTGCATAATGGGGGCATAACAGTTTGCTAAGCAGAGCCTCCAAAACTTCAGGGGCTCCGTGAAGCTAAATCTAAAACAGCCATCACGTTTTGCAGCTGCTATGAACCACATGCTTTATATACAGCAGCTAATCAACAATTTAAATTTCTCTGGGACAAGTTGCAGATTGAAACGGATGGACACACTTCTGTTCAAGCCTCACAGTACTGCAGTTTTACATATGAGGGGCAGTCCCTGGGGAGGGTCTGTGGATGACCAGCAGCCGTGGGTCTTGGACAAGACTCTCCGGCCTCCAAAGCCCTGGCCCATGCCCCCAGGTATTCCCAGGCCCCTGCACCGATCCGTCCTTGGAGCCTCCCTCCGCCCTTGCCGTCGGGGGCAGAAGGAGTCTCTGCTTTGCTCACAGAGTTGCTGTGAAGGGCGAATGAAGGAGATGGGAAAGCGCCTTCTAAACCATGGCACACGCAGCCCGTGAGCAGCCACTGGTGCTGTGATGGCTTCTCCCTTGGTGAGAAAGAGCTTAGGTTACCTGAAGAGTCCTCATTTAGCCTTCAGGACACAAGAATCCCTGCCAGACCAGTCTTAAGGCAGCTTTCTTCAGACCTGCTTGGAGGAGCAGAAGTGAGACGGGGCCTCACCTGAGCCTCACCTGAGCCCCCGCTGCACGCCAGCTCCCCTCCGGAGGCCTCAGGCCACCTCCTGCAGCAGGTGAGCTCTCTAAGCACAGGTGCGCTTTGTGCCTGGGAGCAAAGGGCCTACAAGCTCAAGAGCACACCGAATCCCCCAGGGCACGAGCTGCCCATTAACCCAGCCCGGCCAAATGCACCCAACCACCAAGTGCTTCTGCCCTTCACAAGCGGGCGTGTGTTGCCAGGTCCCCAGGGAAGCTTCCCGCAGTCCTTCTACAAGTGGACGACTTGCAAATCAGGTCACCTCACTGCGCCCCTGGCCCTCGGAGTAACGAAGCCCTGCCCCCTGCAGCCCTCGCCACGCCTGGGGCCGCCCAGCGCTCTGCTCAGGGCACTCGGGGCACGCGCGGCCCCGTGAGCTCGGGGCACGTGCAGCCCGTCCTGCTGCGAGTCTCCACGTGGCCGTCCCCAGTGGACCCCGGCCGGCACCCTGCGTGGCCGCGCTCAGGAGAGCAGGCTCTGCCCTGCTATTCTCTCGGGCACGGGCTTGTTTCAGCAGTGGGCATCTGTGCAACCACTTTATCTGTCCAGCCTCGGGGTGAGGCCTGGTCTGCCCGTGGCACCCCACGTCACAGGAGACTAACAGGAGGCGCGTTCTCTTTGCACCCCGTGTTTCCAAGAGGCTGCTCTGACAAGCACCCCCCCCCACCGCGACCTGCCGGGATCCTGCCGTCTCACCGTTTGGGGGGCTAGGGGCCCAGACCTGGGGCCTTGGGGGCTGCGCTACTCCCAGCGCCCGCAGCCGGCGGCGCTGCTCCCCCAGCCCTGGGCTCCTCCCTGGGAGACAGTCCTGCCCCGCCGCCCGCCGCCCCCTCCAGCTGCCCTAACCCCTGCAGAGCTGAATCAAAGCCGCCTCGAGTCCTGCTGACGGCGAGTTCACCCCAGGGCCAGAGGTCAGCACTGGACGTGCCTCGGCTCGACCTGCCCCAGGCCCTGTGCCAGCTCCGCATGGACAGGGCCTCTTTAGGCCTCGCCCGTGCTCGGGGTGGACACGAGCACCACTGGCGTCAGCGACCGGCGTCACCGCATCGGGGCCCAGTCAGCGTCGGGCTCCACGCCTGGCTCTAGACTCCGGGGCCACACGACCACCGCCCCAGGGCACGGAGTGCTCTCGTTCTGAGTAAATAAATATGGAACGCGCAGCCCCAGCGCTCCGTCCCCATCGCTGTACGTGACGAGAGGACAAGTAGCCCCCACCCCTTCCTCGGGGTTCTCAGCGCCCTCACAAGGCTGCGGGTGGGAGCCTGGGCTATGTCTGCAGGAAGCACCCACGGGGCCTGGGAGGGCACCTCCAGGCTGATCGACGGTGAAAGGAGAAGAGAGGAGGGAGGGCCGCGCTTGCAGTAATCCAGGAGAGCGGTGGCAGGGGCGAGGCTTTATGTTTGGTTTGGAAAGGAAAGCGCATGCTGAGGAAGTGGCTTGAAAAACAATAATTTGGAGGATGTCCTTCAAATTACGCATTTCCTCCACCATCTGTTCAACAAAGCGCCAGATAAACCCAGCGGTGACCAAGCAGGGTCCGCAGAGCAGAGCTGGAGCCCTGGGGGACCCTGGGGGACCCTGGTGGACCCTGGCGGACCCTGGCGGACCCTGGTGTAGCACAGGAGCATGAAGAGAAGGGGCCTGGCCTGCCTGGAGTCCAGCAGCTCCGCGAGGAGCCGCAGGGCCGGTGGAGCTGGGCCTGGGGCCTCAGGGCTGCGCGCGATGCCGTCGGGGAGCCAGCCTGACCCTCAGACGGGGGGACCAGAACAGAGCGCGCACTGGGGCAGCCGTGCAGATCAGCTGTGGCCTGGCTGCATTCCCTCCAGGCTGGGAAGCAACTGCCTGCATCTCCAGGAGCAGAGTCCTTCAGCAGCCCAGTTTCCTTCTCGTGAGCTGTGGATATTGAATCAAACCACTTGGAAACTGGTCCAGCAAACGCAGTGGTACCCGGCACGGCCCAAGGGACGCCCTCGACCATCCTGCCCCGCACCACCTCTCTCCCCACCACCCTTTCCCTCTTCTTCCCTGCCTTTCTCTCTGCAAACCACCTGTGACTGTTTCTACACTTAAACAGAAATACAACGCCAGAATTATTTTATTCGTTACAAAGAATTATCTGGATTTTGCCTTATGAAACCAATGCACATTCAAAACAGTGGCATAGGCCTCAGTTTTTCTTATAAAATAATTTCCAGGGTCTGCCCTGGCTCTTAATCGTGCACTTTCCCCTTATTCTAAAGCGTGGCCTGCAGAACTCGTTAGCCCTGCCATGGTCTGGATTGTTGAAAAAGCCCTGCTCTGGACAGTGGTAAAGGTTTAATTAACCACATGCAGTCCTTCCTGTTTTCCCGTTTGTACCCAACTATGGGAAACAGGGACGCAGGGAATGGCGTGGTCCCTGCCATCAACACGAGTTAGGAAGACCAGCCCTGTCACAGAGCTGCAGTGGTTTAATCATCCAGATCCAGGACAGGCACCCTGACCCCACGTCACAGGCGTGAGTGTCTGCAGCCGCCGTCCTCACTGTAAAGGGGCACAGGCTGTGTGATCTCCATGCTCACTGTAAAGGGGCACAGGCTGTGTGATCTCCGTCCTCACTGTAAAGGGGCACAGGCTGTGTGATCTCCGTCCTCACTGTAAAGGGGCACAGGCTGTGTGATCTC
>JAQZBX010074343.1:0-14770 GCA_029593785.1 Cabassous unicinctus
GAACATGGGAATCCTTGTAATTTCTGAGTAATAATTAGGTAATCTAAGCACCTTTAAAATATATATATATATAAAATAACATTTTTGTAAGAAAATACACATATATGCATATATATTTGTATATCATTTTACAAATATTGGTATGTACTGTGAAAAATCTTGATTTTTATGAACAATAAAAAAATAAATTAAAAAAAAAGAAAAAGAAAAAGAAAAAAAAAGAAAACAATATAGTGAAGATTTCAGAAAAATAAATATTATTTTTTAAAGAAAAATCTTGCTCTGGAAAATATTAGAAAGTGTTTGCATATGGCAGAGATGTGTAAGATTTTTCCATTTGCCTCCTGCACTCCTTCAGGGCTATTGGCTGCCCTGTTCTGTGCCCCCAGGAGGCTGCCTATTATAAGTACAGCTCCTATGAGCATTCATGCCCAGGTTTTTGTGTGACCATAAGTTTTGACTTCTCTGATATAAATGCCTAAGATACAATTGCTGGGTTTATGATAAATGCAAGTTCAATTTTGTATGTTGGCTCCATTTTAATCCTAGCCCTAACTCTGTAAATATTCTCATTGTGGAAACTGTCTTCACCTAACCCTTTGAGTTAGCTCTCTTTTTCCTGTTGGGACCTTGACTGAAGTCAGAGAAAAACAAAATGTTGGAAATATAAGAAATGTCTCCATTTTGTAGAAAATGTTTAACCATGTGCTCTTTGCTAAAGATATACATGCCACCATTTCCTGAAATGTATAATTGTAAACAAAATTTAAAAAAGAATGATGGACAAAGAATAATATCTGTCTTCTACCACCTATCAGAGGAAATTCAAGATAATATTATTTTCTAAAATATATGACCAAAAGCTTAAGCTGGCTCTGGTTATATTTACTAGCAATTGTCTCCCATAGATCACATGAATTCTATATAATAAAAAATAAAATAAAAAACATCAAAAGTCACAAAAGTCAAATTAAAAATTACATTGAGAATTGCCCACACATATCTGAAAAAGCTCTTTTTGTCACATATAAAAGAGTCACAAGAAATCAACCATCATCATCCACCACCCAAACAATTTTCATCGCCCTGACCTTGTCAGTTGCAGTTTAATGGTGAGTTTGCAGAACCATGACCATTGTTTCCGTGATAAAGGCTACACCAATTTGTACACTTGAGCAAGTTATTACAATTGCTTCCAATCTCTTCAGAAATACTGCAACAAATATCAATAAATCACACAGATTTTAACAAAATTTACCATTTTTACAACCCTTTTGACATTTTCCATGTATATAAACCTGAAGTAAATGCTTGGATGTCAGTTTTCAACACAACTGAGACAGAGATGATGGGTGCATTTGGACGACAAATGTTAAAATGCACTACACCTTGCAGTGTTCACTCAATCTGGACACATACACAGATATTATTTTTAAGTTGGTTTGATTGATCAATTTGATCTGTTCATCATGATTTTACAGACAAGCACTCACTATAAAATATATTTTCATTAAAGATCTAGAGTATGGTCTGATAACTAACATTTTCATAATTATTGCATAAAAATGCTAACTTTATTTCATAATCAGTTGTTTATAAATGTCTTAAAAGCAAATTGATAGCATCATTGAATAAGAGAAATATTTATATATAGCTATGGCAATTTAATTTTTGATCCACATTCAACTTAACCATATATACAGCCCAAGGTTTTTACCAGGTATATTTTATTGTGGTAACATTATCTGTCAGGATTCTTTTATAATACATCCTGAAGGAAATAACAAATATATACATTTTCTTATTTTATGTTTGTATTGTTGATATTACTTTTCTTTTTAGCTATGAAAATTTGGAATACAAAGAATCAATATTGTGTAACATATTCAATGTTTTAAAAAGATGAAACAGAATTTAAGTGTACAAAATTAAACATTAAAAATGCATATTCTAAAATACTTTGTATCTTTTACTGATTTCAAAAGTATGCTTCAAAATTTTTCTTTTAAGATGCTAATGAAACAAAACAAACTAAAAAATCTTTGATTTACCAAAGTGGAGAAATTGTATTCTGATTAATTTACTGTGCATATGTGAGAATGTTTTAAGAATGAAAAACTCAAAGTATTTTCTTTAGGTATTTGAGTGAAATTAATTTTCCATGGGAAATCCCAATTTTTCATAATCATTCTTTGGCTTCTTATATGTAGATACAGTTCCCTTCTTTTGAGAAGCACAGAGACACAGAAATCAGAGAGTCTGTGAAATAAAAGCAATCAAGTTGTCAAAGCAACGCATAATATTTGTCTGATACTGAGACCACAGAGTGATTCCTCGTCATTGGAAAAGTGGTATGTAGCATGAAAGCAACAAATGCCACAGGGATGTTTCTTATACTATCCCACAATATACACTGATGGCATCTTGCCAATAGGCAATTCTGTAAAAGATATTCTATTAGAAGGTGGTAAAATTATGTGGTCAAGTCTTGTGGTACATTTATAGTCTGGATTAATTTATGGATAGCTTTTAGAGCATTTAGAGAAATGAGTGCACTGCTTACCATTCAGAAAATTTTCCATAAATATTGCACCTCTCAACAGAGGGTTTCATAAATATTGAGCAGTAGTGGATTTGAGGTTATATACACTGACAAGTAATTGGATAGCAAGCATTCTATACCGAGGATTCATAAAACAATGTCAGTCAGCTGAACTGGGAAAAAAAAATGGAAACGACTTGTGAAAGCTGAAGTGGCAGATAAGGAAACAAGTCACAATAGAAAACCACTTAACACTGCAGAGTGGTTGCATAAATAAGTACTGAAGGGCAAGTCTACATTTCTTTCCAAAAAATTTACCATAGAATGAAATTCATTATCAACATTTCAACCATCACACAGAAATGGAACAATTTTCCTCTAGACCAAACCCATTTTGCATACAGTTTGGGGGGATAAAACAAAGACATATAAAATTAGAAAATTCCACATCTAAAATTTCTAACTTCTCTAAAATACTGCAAAATATGGAATGGCTGGGCTCACAGTCCTGCATCACAGCATTTGACGGGTGCCACATACAAGACGGTTCCTTTAAATGGTGCATGTTATGACACTGGCCCATGTAGGTATTTGCTTTCATGGCCCCAAACAAAAATACAAGATTTGTAAAAATGTTTTAATTGACATAAAACATATATACAATCAATTGCACACAATAAATATGCCTGGTAAATTTTTACAAAGTGAATAAAGCCATGTAACCACATAGAATATTACCAATACCCCAGAAGCTTCTCTCATTCCCATTACTGTCATTAACTTATCAAAAAAGTCAACAATATCTTGAACACAAACGTGGTAGAATAGCTTTACCTCTTTGAATTTTATATAAATAGGATTACAAAGCATGCAAGCAATATTATGACACAGTAGCAGTAGCATTATTTTCATTGATATTTGTCATTCCCCTTATGAATATAATAAAGTACTTTTATTTTTACTGGGAATAAACATTTGAATTGATTCTTGGTTTTGGTTCTAAATAATGAAGTAACTATGAAAACTTATGTATATTTCTTTTTTATTGGGATTACATTGAATCTACCAATAAATTTGTCAAGATTTCATATATTTACAATAGGAAATCATTCAAACCCCGAACATGTTATGTCCCTCCATTTATTTAGGTTATCTTTAATTAGTATCAGAAATGTTAGTTTTTGGACTTACACATTTTTGGTAGCTGTTTTCCTAGGTATCTTATGTTTCCTGATGTTATTGTAAGTGGTTTCTTTTAAATTCTAGTATTTATTTGTGACTACAGTGGCCTTGTATTATCCAGTGAATTTTAACAAAGAGAATCAATCATTAAATTTAATATTTATTTCCAAATTCTTTTGAATTTTTGCAATTATATTTTAAATTAATACTTTTAATAACTTAGTGTTGTTTCTTTTCCTTGTCTTACAAAAATATCTAGATTTTTAGCCCATTTTGGATGAAAATGGTAATGGTAGAAATTTTTTTATCACATTTATCATTTCAGGAGGAAAACATTTAATATTTCACCAATAAATATGAGTGTCGTTATTGCTTGTTTTAAGATAATATTATAAGATTAAGGAGATTTACTTGTATTCACATTTAATAAGAATTCTATCATTAATGTGTACTGTGTTTTATCAGGTGCTTTTTCTGCTTCAATGGAGAGGATCACAATTTTTTTTTCTCTATTAATTGAATAACTGTTAAAGTTTAGAAAGTTATACCAATCTTGCAATGCTATAATAAAACAAGCTTGGTCATAATATATTATTCTTTTCAAATAGCTGGATTAAATTTCTTGGTATTTTGTTTGGGATTTTCCCATATATGTTTAGGTGAGAGATTTGTTAGACATGTGTCTCACTTTTAATGCCTCATCATATATCAGTAGTAGGATTTTGTGGAACGGACCTTGTAAAACAAGTGATATGTTTTCTCTTTTTCAGTTTCCTGGAGGGAATGGTGTAAAGGTGGTATTGTTTCTTTTATAGATGTTCAGTTGAATTTACTGATGAAGGATATTGGTAGAATTTCATTTGTTATAAAAATCTGATGGTGAATTTAATTTCTTTATTAGATCAGGATTTTCCAATTTTCTTTTTCTGTCAGTTTTATTTTTTATTTTCAAGGAAGGATTATTTCATCTATATTTTTAAATTTAATGGAATAAAATTATTCATAATATACTTATTTTCCTTTTAATATATATGAGGTCTTTAATTATGCCCCTTTTCCATTCATAATAATGATATTGGTAATTAGTTCTCTCTCACATGTGCACATGTGCTTCCTCTCTCTTTCACATATTCCATTTTTCAGGGGATTATCAATTTCATTCCTCTTATCATAGAAGCAAATTTTTGCTATGTCAATTTTTTCTATAATATATTTGCCTTCTATTTCATTGATTGCTACTCTTATTTCTGTTTGCTTTCTTTTTATTTTCTTTAATTTAATCTTTTATTTTAGCTTCTTGAGATTAAAACTTAAGTCACAGATTTTCAATTTATTTAAATATATGTATTTACTCAAAATATAAGAGGCAAACACTGGAAACACTAAGTTGAGAAATAGGTGCCTCTATAATTATAGTGGGGGACTTTAATACACCATTATCACCATTAGACAGAATATCTTGACAGAGAATCAATAAAGAAACAAAGACTTTGAATAATACATTAGAGGATCTAGACCTGATAGACATATACACATTACACCCAAATACAGTGGGATATACATTCTTCTTGAGTGCATATGGATCATTCTCCAGTAGAGACCACATGCTAGGCCACAGAAAAACTCTCAATGAATTCAGAAAGATTGAGATTGTACAAAGTAATTTCTCTGACCACAGTGGAATGAATCTGGAAATCATTAAGGACACAGAACCAGATTAGGCACAAAGATATGGAAGTTAAACAACACACTCTTAGAAAACCAGTGGGTCAAGGAAGAAATCACAAAAGAAGTCAGTAGCTACCATGAAACAAATGAAAATGACAACACAACATATCAAAACCTATGGGATGCAGCAAAAGCTGTACTGAGAGGGAAATTGATAGCCATAAATGCCTATATTAAAAAGGAAGAAAGAGCTAAAATCAAAGATCTAACTGCACACCTGGAGGAATTAGAAAAAGAACAACAAACTAACCCCAAAGGAAGTAGAAAGAAGGAAATAACAAAGATTAGAACAGAACAAAATGAAATAAAAAATAAGAAAGCACTGGAAACAATAAACAAAACCAAAAGCTAGTTCTTCGAGAAGATCAATAAAATTGACAAACCCTTAGCTAGATTAACAACAACAACAAAAAACATAGAAGTTTCAAATACATAAAATGAAAAACAAGGAAGGGGATATTACCACTGACCCCACAGAAATAAAGCATATCATAAGAGGATACTTTGAAAAATTGTATGCCAACAAGATGTATAATTTAGAGGAAATGGACAAATTCCTAGAAACACACAAGCAGCCTACATTGACAAAAGAAGAAATTGATGAACACATCAGACCAATCACAAGTAATGAGATAGAATCAGTCATCAAAAACCTCCCAATTAAGAAGAGCCCAAGACCAGATGGCTTCACATGTGAATTCTACCAAACATTCCAGAAAGAACTAACACAAATCCTGCTTAAACTCTTCCAAAAAATAGAATTGGAGGGAACATTGCCTAACTCATTTTATGATGCCAACATCACCCTAATACCAAAGCCAAGCAAAGATGTCACAAGAAAACTATAGACCAATCTCTCTAATGAAACTAGATCCTAAAATCTTCAACAAAATACTTGCTAATCATATTCAACAACATATCAAATAAATTATATACCATGACCAAGTGGGTTTCATTCCTAGTATACAAGGATGGTTCAACATAAGAAAATTAATGTAATACACCAAATAAACAGATTGAAAGAAAAAAAATCAAATTATCATCTCTATAAATGCTGAAAAAAACATTTGACAAAATATAGCACCCTTTCCTGATAAAAACAGTACAGAAGAAAGGAACAGAAGGAAACTTCCTCAACATGATAAAGGGTATATATGAAAAACCCACAGCTAGCATCATACTCAATGGTGGAATCCTAAAAGCTTTCCCTCTAAGATTGGGAACAAAACAAGGATGCACACTTTCACTGCTCCTATTTTAAAATGTGTTAGAAGTACTTTCTCATGGGGACAATCATTGGTGTGGGGAGTCAGTGATGGAGGACTGTATTAGTCAGGGTTCCCTCGGGAAACAGAATCAACAGGAGATATCTGTCAATAAGATGAGATTTTATAAGAGTCTCTCACACGACCATGGGGATGCACAAGTCCAGGTTCCGCAGGCAGGCTGCAAACCAGGGGCTCCGATGAAAGTCCGATGAAAGGTCCTTGATGAGTTTCTGGGAGAAGTTGGCCATCCAAAGATGAGCTAGAAAATTCTCTCTGAATGTTGAAATCACTTCCCTTTTAAGGCATTCAAAAGATTGGATAAAGGTGTCACCCATTGCTGATGCAATCTCCCTGATTGTTGCAGATGTAATCAGCCAACCATGCAGTAAACTCACTGGTGATCGAAGTCTATAAATGCTCTTGTATTACAATTAGCCCAGTGCTTGCTGGACCAAACACCTGGACACAATTACCTGGCCGAGTTGACACATTAGCCTAACCATCACAGGGATACAAGGGAGGAAGTTCACCTGGGCATATATATAAGGAGTATAAATGTGTCCAAATGTTCATGGTGGGTGGAGAGTCACAAAATTAACCTAAAGAATATTGAATTCCCATGCTGGGGAGCTCTGCCACATTTTCTAATGGAACAGTAACAATCCCTCAAGTACAGGGGCAATGACTAGTGTAGAAGGATGGTCTACTGATGGGCCCTTGATATTGATGACAATGCTTTTGAGCCTTTGCTCTTGAAATTGCAACTTAGCCTAGTGTTGTAGGGTGCTTAAGAGTTAACTCCTGAGAGCCTGCCTGTTGCTCAAATGTGTTCTCTCTAGGCCAAACTCAGCATATAAATGCATTACCTTCCCCCCAGCATGGGTCATGACTCCTGGGGATGAGCCTCCCTGGCACTGAGGGATTACTACCAAGCACCGACTGGCAACACAACTGGAAAAAGACCAGGACCAAAAGGGGGGAAAGTAAAGACAAATGAGTTTATATAGCTAAACGACTTCAAAGTGACTTGGGAGGTCATCCCCGAGGTAATGCTTATGCACATCTCAGCAAGATCTCATAGATTGCCAGAGTAGATACTACCCCAAATAGTGGGGCTACTGAGGGTTCTGGAGACACCCAGACACTATAGTCAGGGCAGACAGCTCAGGAGTTTGGTGCCTTGCCAGTGGGCTCTAGTTTGGAGTTTGTGCTCCCTAGTGTGACAGAGTTGGCCTCAGTTGTGACTTCCCTACACATGCCTCTTCTGTCCCTGCTATTTGAACCTAGAGTTGGTGCTGGAGTTGGTAGGTGTGCATGCAAGAGACTTGAATATTTGGGCTGTCCATGTGCCAGGTGGGCCCTGAGCCTCAGAAGAGTTGCAATACCTGCTCTTCAGTTCATTGGATTCACCCAGGACAACTTAACAAGGAGGTAAGAATGGACAACCACCATACCAAGGAACTGAGAGAGTCTACAACTGCAAGCAAAAGTGTCACATCCAAAAGCCATATGGGGTCGAAGCTCCCTCTCAATTAGAGGTGGAGGGGGCAGCACCATCCCAGAAGCCTTAGGACTGGGGAGTAAAGTATGGTCTAGAGTGGGCTGACTGGTATTCTACTATAGACTTATTGTGATTCTAACAATGGAAGAAATTATGTCATTGATGTGGAGACAGTGGCCACTGGAGGTGCTGAAGGCAGGGAGAGGGAAAAAGAAGTGTAATATGGGGGCACTTCAGGACTTGGAATTGTCCTGAATGACATTGCAACAACAGATACAGGCCATGATATATCCTGCCATAACCTACAGAATTGAGTGGGAGAGAGTGTAACTAAAAAGTAAACAATAATCTATGCTTAGTGGCAATGCTCCAAAATGTGTTCATCAATTGCAATGAATGTACCACACTACTGAAAGAAGTAGTTAATACCGGAAAAGTGGGAGATGTGGGGAGTGGGGCATATGGGAATCCCTTATATTTTTTATGTAACATTTTATGTAGTTTAAGTATCTTTTATGAAAAATAAAAAATATATTAAAAAAAGAAGTACTTGCTCAAGCACTTAGGCAAGAAAAAGATATAAACAGTATCCGAATTTGAAAGGAAGTAATAAAACTTTCACTATTTGCAGGCGACATGATCCTATACATAGAAAGACCTGAGAAATCTACAACAAAGCTTCTAGAGCTTATAAATGAGTTCAGTAAAGTTTATAAGATTAATATGCAAAAATCAGCATTTCTGTACAGCAATAATAAGCAATCTGAGGAGGAACTCAAGAGAAAAATCTCACTTACAATAACAATTAAAAGAAACAAATAGGAATAAATTTAACTAAAGATGTAAATGACTTATGCACAAAAAACTACACAACACTGTTAAAGGAAATCAAGGTAGATTAAATAAATGGAAGAATATTCCCTGTTCATGGATAGGAAGACTAAACATCAAGATGTCTATCCTACCCAAAGTAATCAACAGATTTAACGCAATCCCAATAAAAATCACCACAGTATTTTTTACTGAATTGGAAAAGCTAACTATGAACTTTATTTGGAAGGGCAAGAGGCCCCGAATAGCCAAAGACATTGAAAAAGTAAAATGAAATTGGAGGAATCACACTACCTGACATTAAAACATACTATAAAGCTACAGAGGTCAACCCTGCATGGTATTGGCACAAGGATATACATACTGACCAATGGAACAGAATTGAGAGTTCTGACATAAATCCTCACATATACAGCCATCTGATATTCAACAAGACCAGCAAGCCTGTTCAATTGGGAGAGAATGGCCTCTTCAACAAATGGTGATTTGAGAACTGGATATCCATCTCCAAAAGAATGAGAGAGGAACAACATTTAATACCTTATTCAAAAATTAACTCAAGATGGATCAAATATCTAAATAAAAGAGCCAAGACCATAAAGACCTTGGAAAATAATGTAGGGAAGCATCTACAGGATCTTGTATTAGGAAATGATTTCATGAACTTCACTCCCAAAGCACAAGCAACTAAAGAAAAAAATAGATAAATGGGAACTCCTCAAAATTAAAAACTTTTGCACCTCAAAAGCATTTGTCAAGAAAGTGAAAAGGCAGCCTACTCAATGGGAGAAAATATTTGGTAACCATATTTTGATAGGAGCCTAATATCTAGCATATAAAAAGAACTCCTACACCTCAAAAATAAAAAGACAAATAACCCATTTAAAAATGGGCAAGTGATTTGAATAGACACTTCTCCAAAGAAGAAATACAAATGGCTAAAACGCACATGAAAAGATGCTCAACATCACTAGCTATAAGCAAAATGCAAATTAAAACTACAATGAAATACCATCTTACACCCATTAGAATGGCAGCTATTAAAAATAACAGCAGACTACAAGTGTTAGAGTGGATGTGGAGGAATGGGCTTCCACTGCTGGTGGGAATGTAGAATTGTCCTCCACAATTGTAGAATTGTACTCCACAATTGTCCATTGTGGAGTACAGTTTGGTGGTTCCTCAGAAAACTGACTATAGAACTACCATATGATCCAACAATTCCACTGCTGGGTATATACCCAGAAGAATTGAAAGCAAGGACACAAACAGATATATGCACACCATGTTCATAGCAGCATTATTTACTGTTGCCAAAAGGTGAAATCAACTCAAATGTCCTTCAACAGATGAATGGATAAACAAATTGTGTTATATACATACAAGGGAATATTACTCAGCTGTAATAAATAATACAGTACTAACACATGGGATAACATGGATGAATCTTGAGGACCTTTTGTTGAGTGAAGCAAGCCAGGCACTGAAGGACAAATATTGCATGACCTCATTGATATGAATTAAGCAAATTGAGCAGACTCACAGAGCTAGAGTCTGGAAGATAGGTTCACAGGAAATAGGGAGAAGACGGTTGTGAGCCAACACTCATATGGGCAAAATCTATGATAAGGTGTAAGTGTGTAGTTGTGCAGTGGAGGGGCATGACAGGGGTGTAGTGATGCTATTGGGATGGGCAGGGCAGGTTTGTCAGGGGTGTAGAGTGGGGAGTGTGGGTTTGACTGTCCATGGAACTGGAGGGAGGTTTGGGGGAGGGAGCAGGTGGACAATGGGGATTGAAGAGTACATTGTTGAAACTACAATGTTGGGAATGCTCTTTGGCAATATGGCCAGGGAGGGTTGCTGGTTTAGGGTGGTGGATGTGGGGGCCATTCAGGACAGGGCATACCTGGGGCAAGCTTCTAGGGAGTGTGAGTGTTCATCTTGTCATACTGTGCTATATCAACAGGTGGAGACCCACATAATGAGCAGGAAGGTGTTAGACTCCCATCCTGGGGAGGCCCTCTAAGTTCTCAAATAGAGAGGTAGGAGTCTCTCGAGAACATGGGTGGTGCCTAATAGGGGAGGACAGACAAGTGTGTCAAGCCCTCAGTGTTTTTGCAAATAACTATGAATCTTGTCCCTCAAGAAGTGAAGCCTGGTGGTTGCCTTGGGCCCCAAGGGGAGGGGGAAGGAGGAATAGACTAGATGGAACAGGGGGCATTTTGGGGCAATGGAAGTGTTCTACATGATTGATAAAGTGATAAAGGCCTTGTTAAATTTCATCAAAATTTATAAAAGTGTATGGTCCACAAGGTAAACCATAATGTAAACCATTGACAATGGTTAGTAGCTATGTTTTTTTTTTTAATTATTATTATTATTATTATTTTTTAAGCTCTAGAAAGACATATATTTGTTTGAATCAGGTGTCGACCACACTACAATCAGTGGACCAAATCTGCCCCCCTGCCTTTTTTTTTTTTTTTTTTTTTTGGTAATGGATACATATAAATTTTCTTTTGAATCAAACAATATGTTACACAATATATTTGGTTCATAGTAACGCATTCATACAATATTTGTCCTTTTGTGTCTGGCTTGCTTCACTCAACATAATGTCCTCCAGGTTCATCCATGTTGCCATATGCTTTACGACTTCATTTCTTCTTACAGCTGCATAATATTCCATCGTGTGAATAGACCCCAGTTTGTCTATCCATTCTTCTGTTGATGGACACCTGGGTTGTTTTCAACTTTTGGCAATAGTAAATAATGTTGCTATGAACATTAGTGTGCAGATGTCTGTTCATGTCACTGCTCTGCTCTCAGTTCTTCTGGGTATATGCCCAGTAGTGGTATTGCAGGGTCACGTGGCAAGTCTATATTCAACTTCTTGAGGAATTGCTGAACAGTCCTCCATAGTGGTTGTACCATTTTGCATTCCCACCAACAGTGAAGAAGTGTTCCTATCTCTCCACATCCTCTCCAACACTTGTAGCTCTCTGTCTTTTTAATAGTGGCCATTCTGATTGGTGTGAAATGATATCTCATTGTAGTTTTGATTTGCATTTCCCTAATCATGAGTGATGTTGAGCATTTCTTCATGTGCTTTTCTGCCATTTGTATTTCTTCTTTGGAGAAATGTCTATTCAAGTCTTTCGCCCATTTTTTAATTGGGTCGTTTGTCTTTTTATTGTTGAGTTATAACATCTCCTTATATATCCTGGATATTAAACCCTTATCAGATATGTGAATTCCAAATATTTTTTCCCATTGAGTTGGCTGCCTTTTCACCCTTCTGACAAAGTCCTGTGAGGTGCAAAAGTGTTTAATTTTGAGGAGGTCCCATTTATCTATTTTTTCTTTTGTTGCACGTGCATTGGGTGTAAGGTCCAAGAAACCACCACCTACTACCAGGTCTTGAAGATGTTTCCCTACATCTTCTTCTACTAGCTTTATGGTCCTGGCTTTTATATTTAGATCTTTGGTCCATTTTTAGTTGATTCTTGTTTAGGGGGTGAGATAGGGGTCCTCTTTCATTCTTTTGGTTATAGATATCCAGTTCTCCCAACACCGTATGTTGAAGAGACTGTTTTTTCCCATTACCGTGGGCTTGGTAGGTTTGTCAAAAAACAGTCAACTGTATAGGTGAGGGTATATTTCTGGGTTCTCAATTCTATTCCACTGATCGATGTGTCTATCTTTATGCCAGTACCATGCTGTTTTGACCACTGTAGCTTTGTAATATGTTTCAAGGTCAGGCAGTGAAATTCCTCCCACATTGCTCTTCTTTTTTAGAATGGTTTTGGCTATTCGGGTGCACTTACCCTTTCAGATGAATTTGGTAATTACCTTCTCTAATTCTGTAAAGTAAGCTGTTGGGATTTTGATTGGTATTGCATTGAATCTATAAATCAGTTTGGGCAAGATTGACATCTTCACGATATTTATTCTCCAATCCATGAATACGGAATGTCTTTCCATTTGTTTAGATCTTTTTAAATTTCTTTTAGTATTGTTTTGTAGTTTTCTGCATATAGGTTCTGTACTTCTTTGGTTAAATTAACTCCTAGGTATTTGAGTCTTTTTGTTTCCTGATTTCCTCCTGATTTCCTCCTCAGTTTGTTCAGTACTAGTGTACAAAAACATTACTGATTTTTGCATGTTAATCTTGTATCCTGCCACTTTGCTGAACTTATTTATTATTTCAAGTAGCTTTGTCGTGGATACTTCAGGATTTTCTAAATACAGGATCATGTCATCCGCAAACAGTGAGAGTTTTACTTCCTCTTTTCCTTTTTGGACGCCTTTAATTTTTTTGTCTTGTCTAATTGCCCTAGCTAGAACTTCTAGTACAATGTTGAATAACAATGGTGACAGTGGGCATCCTTGTCTTGTTCCTGATCTTAGAGGGAAAGCTTTCGATGTTTCCCCATTGAGTATGATGTTGGCTGTGGGTTTTTCATATATGCCTTTTATCATATTGAGGAATTTTCCTTTTATTCCTATCTTTTGAAGTATTTTATCAAGAAAGGATGTTGGATTTTGTCAAATGCCTTTTCTGCATCTATTGAGATGATCATGTGTTTTTTTTCCCTTCAATTTGTTAATGTGGTGTATTACATTGATTGATTTTCTTATGTTGAACCAGCCTTGCATACCAGGAATAAATCCCACTTGATCATGATGTATAAGTCTTTTGATATGCTGTTGGATTCGATTTGCAAGTATTGTGTTGAGAATTTTTGCATCTATGTTCATTAGAGAGATTGGTCTGTAATTTTCTTTTCTTGTGGAATCTTTATCTGGCTTTGGTATTAGGGTGATGTTGTCTTCATAAAATGTGTTAGGTAATTTTCCCTCCTCTTCAATTTTTTGGAAGAGTTTAAACAGGATTGGTGTTAATTCTTTTTAAAATGCTTGGTAGAATTCACCTGTGAAGCCATCTGGTCCTGGACTTTTCTTTGCTGGGAGATTTTTGATGACGGATTCAATCTCCTTAATTGTGATTGGTTTGTTAAGTTCTTGGGTTTCTTGTAGTGTCAGTGTAGGTTGGTTGTGCGTTTCTAGAAATGTGTCCTTTTCATCTAGGTTGTCTAGTTTGTTGGCATATAGTTTCTCATAATATCCTCTTATGATTCTTCTTATTTCTGTGAGGTCATTTGTAATTTCCCCCCTTTCATTTCTGATTGTATTTATTTGCATCTTCTCTCTTTTCTTCTTTGTTAGTCTAGCGAGGGGTTTGTCAATTTTATTGATCTTCTCAAAGAACCAGCTTTTGGTTTTGTTGATTTTCTCTATTGTTTTTCTGTTCTCATTTTCAATTATTTCTGCTCTAATCATTGTTATTTCTTTCCTTCTGCTTGCTTTGGGATTGGTTTGCTGTTCTTTTTCTAGTTTCTCTAGTTGTTCAGTTAAATCTTTGAGTTTAGCTCTTTCTTGTTTTTTAATATAGGCATTTAGGGCTCTAAATTTCCCTCTCAAGACTGCCTTCGCTGTATCCCATAAGTTTTGATACATTGTGTTCTCATTTTCATTTGTCTCAATATATTTACTGATTTCACTTGCAATTTCTTCTTTGACCCACCGAATATTTAGGAGTGTGTTGTTCAGTCTCCACACATTTGCAAACTTACTTTTTTCCTGTCTGTTATTGATTTCTAGTTTCATTCCATTATGATCTGAGAAGGTGCTTTGTATAATTTCAATCTTTTTATA
>JAQZBX010074344.1:0-14769 GCA_029593785.1 Cabassous unicinctus
TGTTCTTTATGCTCATCCATTGTCTTCTTAATATCCTTTATTTCTTTAGTCATATTTTCTTTAAAAATTCTTTGAAATGATTTAGAAGAGTTTTGTGATTATAACTGATTGTTTTAAATCCTGAATCTCTTTGGGATATTTGGTCTGTTCCTTTGGATAGGCCATCTCTTCCTGTTTCCTAGTATGGCTTGTAATTTTTTGCTGATGTCTAGGTATCTGATATGTTTGTGAATTTACTCTGATGGCCAATTTATATCTTTTGCCTATTGTTATTTATTCACAGTTCTTCTTTGATATTTCATTCAACTTATCCTAAGTCTTTAAATTTGCCCTGCTTAAGTTATCAAAATTGGGCCAGGGACTCACTAATGGGGAGGAGACTTTTTTCCCAGGGGTGGGGTAAAGAGAACTCTAAAAGCAGTTTCTCTCCATGTAATTTCCATACTGGCTAGCAGATGGCACTTGTTGGTGCACCTTTCCACGGAGGTTTATCTCTCTCGATTTTCCTTTTTTTTCATTTGGGCAGAGCCGAGATTGAAAGTGGGCTCCACTGGCTGAAATCACTGAAGAAAAGCCCCCCCCCCAACTTCCCCTCCCTATTCCCTTGTAACAGCTGACAGGGAGGAAGATGTCTGCTCCCCTCTCAGTCAGCTGCAATGAGCCAGGGGTTTTACCCCTGCTGAATATATAGGGGATGGGGGAGGGGAGCCCTTCCCAGTGGCCGGGAGGTTTAGTAACTGACAGTTTGATAATTTGCCTTCTTCGTCTCTCTGCCTCTCACCAGGGAGTTGTGAAGCACTGTCATGGTCTGCTGACCCCCAAAACAAGTCCCTCGGGCAGCTTTTGGCTCTTTCTCCATTGTTTTTGTGAGAGAGTTGAACTTTATCTGCCTAATCCAATGCCATCTTCCCACAATCCCTTGTATTGGCTTGTTTGTTATGTCTGCATTTTTGGGGGGTGTTTACTTATTACTCTAGGTATTGCATTATATCATACTTAAACTTTCACAGTCACCTTAGAGATAGAATTCTACCACTAAAAGGAAAATTTAGAAGCTTTACAAAGATAACAATCCCTTTACACTTCCCCTTTATGCTGTAGTTGTTATATGTATTATATCTCCATATACTGACTACTACACCAGACAATGTTATAATTTTCCATTCAACATTCATACATTTTTCAAAGAAATTAAGTTTTTTAATAGTCACATAGATATTTACAATTTTTCTTATCTTTCCTTTCTCCTCTTTCGCTTCTTCCAAGTTAATGTCTGATATTTCCTTCAGCAAAAACTTCATTTAGTATAGGAGTGCTGGTGACAAATTCTCTTAGTTTTCTTTCATATGAGAATGTTTTTAATTTGTCTCAATTCCTGATTTGTATTTTTACTGGGAATTTAATTCTGGATTGACAATTCTTTCATTTCAGCATTTTAAAGATATTTTTCCACTGTCTTCTGCCCTCCATATATATATATATGACTTGAATATATATATTAAAGTCAATGTAGCATTTAATTTCAAGGAACATTTGCTACAAACAAAATTCCAGGGCAACAAACACGTTCCAGTCTCCTGTGTCAGTCCCTTTCTTTTTCTTTATTTTTTTTTTTGAATAACAATTGGTAATGACTTTTAATGATAAGATTAACAATCTTTAAAATTCTACCAGGCTTTTCACAATGTCATAATCATTTTATGTTGACACAACATTTTGTGCCCTCTATATATTTTTATGTAAAATCTATGGCCATTTCAGTTCTTCTTCTTCTATGCATAATGTGTCATTTTTCTCTCCCTACATTGAATATTTTTCTTCATATTTGAATTTCAAGAATGTGATTATAATGCCTGATTTTCTTTGAGTTTATTCTGTTTGGGGTTTGATGATATTCTTGAATATATAAATTTATATCTTTGACACATATGGGGATGTTCAGTGCCATTATTTATTCATTATTATTTCTTTTCCACCCCAATCTCTTTCTCCTCTCCTTTTAGAGTTCTAATGCCACGAATGTTAGACCTCTTGATACTGTCCCAAATGTCTCTGAGACTGTTCATATATTTTCCCTATTGTTTTTCTATTTGCCGTCCATATTGGATCATTTCAATTGATTTAAATTCAAGTTTACTGATTCTTTCCTCTGTCATTTACATTTTCCTATTAAGCTCATCTAGTCAGTTTTTTGTTTCATATATTTTATTATTCAGTTCTATAATTTCCATTTTTTAATATTTGGTAATTCTCTCCTGAGAACGTCTATCTTTCCATTAATTTTAAGTGTATCTTCCTTTACCTAATGGAGCATAATTATAATAGCTTTCTAAAAGACTTTGTATGATAATTTCTACATCTGTGTCATCTTGAGATTGACAGCTGTTGATTTTTTTTCCCCTTGAGATCTCATTACATTTTAATTATTCGTTACATGTTTCATAACTTTGGATTATATCATGAACATTTGACTATTATGCTTTATAGAGTCTGGATCCTGTTACTATCTGCTGGAGATATTTTATTTTATTTAGCAATCAACCCAGTTTGATTCAGACTGCAAGTTTTGCTTCACTGTTTGTGGGAGGAGGTCTCAGTTCAGTTTTCACAGTTTTTGTTATTTGCTTATGTCTGTCCTGTCTGTGTGCCACTCAGAACTATTCTGAGCCATGAGCTGTGGTTTACATATGAGTTCATTTCTCAAAACGTTGGCTCTACTGCTTTGGGTCTGTCTTTCACACGAACAGCTCAGCAATGAGCCTGGGACTTCTGGGAGTTTACACAGAGAGTTATGTGATACCATTCCTGGGCTCTGACCTCCCACACACTGTAGTTGGCAATGTGTTCTTTTTTATCATTCCTCTGTCTAAATGGCAATCTTTCAATAGTTTTATCTGCCTTATCATCATTACACAGCTCTTCAACTGGGGTCTGCTCTTGAGTCAAAAACAAGAGAGGAGAAAGAAAAAAAAAAAAAGGAAAATAAAAATGTATATTCCTCCATACTCTTCAGACTGTAAGGGGGCTTTTGCCAAATATTATTAGCCAATAGGATAGAGTTTATTTGGAAGTTTTCGATGCCCATGTCAGAGTTGCATTGTTTCACAAATGGAACTTCTACCTTGGGTCAAATGCAGGAAGGAAAAGAGGAAAAATGGGAAACTCACCCTCATATGGGACACATAGCCTCCACTTTCTCTCTGCTTTTGTTTATTTTTCAGGACCGTCAGATAGTTGATTTTAAAATTTGTCCAGAGATTTTAGTTATAATCATTGAGAGAGATTAGGCTATATTACACTTATTCCATCTTGGCCAGATAGGGAACCTCAAACATTCTATATACTTATGTTTTGGATATGGCTTTCATAAACAGTTTGTAGGTAGATTTTTTTATTTCAGTATCTCTTCTGATATTCCTTTTATTTTAGTCCATTTTTAGTTAATGTAATCATGGATATATTTGTAATTATATAGACTATCTTATTTCATGCATTTTATTTCTCCCTTTGTTCTGTATTTCATTATCACACCTTTCTTGCCTTCTTTTGAATTACTTTTATCATAGATTGGAAGGTTTACTCATTGTTTATATTGCTTTAGTGCAGGGGTTCTTAATAAGGGGTCTGTGAGTTGAATGTAAATTTAAAAAAACATTATTCTTGTGGGGATGTTTTGGTGCAGGTGTGATATATTTATTAAATAATACACAGTATAGTGTGGACTTAGTAAGGGGTCTGTGGTTTTCACCTGACTGGCAAAGGGGTCCATGGAACAAAAAAGGTTAAGAACCCCCTGCTTTAATGGTTATCTTAGAAATTACAACATGTACATTGAAGTTATAAAAGTCTATTGTTATCTTTATTCTCTTTCTTAACAATACAAGGACATTAGAGAATTTTAACTCCATTATCTTCCACTGAATATATTTTTTTACATTTTTCCTTTACCACATAATAGGTTATTATTGTTTTATGTATTCAGTGTCCATCGATATTTACTGATGCATTTACCACTTTCTGTACTTTTAATTCCTTTTTGATTTTAGACCTTCTTTGTGGGATCCCTTTTCTTAAAACTGATACTCAGTTTCCACAAAACCCCAACTATAAAGGCAGTTTAAGCTGTTAGCTTAGCTTCACTAAGAGTTTAGCCTGATAATTCCTTACTACCTTTTAAGATCTTCTGTCCTTTGAGGAGATATTTTAACTGGCATTTTTATTAGTTTTTGGTAGGGCAGATGATCTGAATAGCTAACATGCCTTTAGCACAAGACTCTGAAGTCTCATTTTCTTATATTAAGCTATTATGTAATTTAAATTTTTTAAAAAGGTTTGTCCATCATTTCTATGTATTTTTTGGGGGGAGGGTAGGGAAAGGGGGCTTTCACATAAGCCCTGTCTGCCATATTGTTGGACATCTATGAAGTAAATTTTTAAAAGTGCTTTAAATGCTTTAGAGTAAACTAAGAGGTAAACCATATTGATGTAGGCTGTAATAAAAGTTGAGCATCTAATGTTCCATAATTTTTTGATTTGTCTATTTAATGCTTTTAGTTTGAAGTTGGGGTTAGGTTGATTTAGGTTATTTTTGCATGTTTTTATTTTTATATGTGATTGTGTTTTATCACTGTGGTGGCTGTGCAATTACCACAGAGTATTTGATACATGCATGGCATATTATAATCTTAGTAACATTTTGGCAATTTGCATAGAAAACTAAATGGTCATAACTTTCTGTGGTTACAACTTTCTGAAATTTTGTGGTCTTATTTGAAAAAATTAGGGGATATACTGAAAATATTCATGAATTATTTATGATGGTATTAGAGAAGTTGTTTCAGAAGATAATGCAAATATGAGGCTTTAACAAGAATGCACTGAATTCCAACTGAGTCTGTGTCTTTTCTGATTGGTTCTTAGCAGCCAAGGCTGAATTATAGAAATAATTTCATGTGTGGTTTCTGGTTTGAAGTTATAAAATGGCATTCTTTCTCAAGTGAATCTGATGATTAATTGAATTTTCTTACAGTCTAGGCTAGTTTTGTGGAATTAGGAAGGTTTAAAATTTAGGTAATGGATTTATCCATATACTAACTTCTAAAATTAGTAGTTCAGGCATATGATTGTGACAAAGGAATTATTTCGTTGCACCACTGAAAACAATATTTCAATTTAAAAAATCCATTGAAGTAATATGGACTCTTCGATACTAATACCTCAAACCTATGAATTTGCTGGTGTTCTTCTCTGGCTTTTAATGAGGGATGTTAGCAGATGTTGGAATATCTTTATATTTTAAAATAGTGGATGGTATTTCAGATGTTACTGACAGGAAGGATGATCTGGATCTGAATATTTTGAGGCAATTCTTGATTTCAGAGTGTTTAATGCCAGTTGGTGAAACAATGTAGTAAATGAAAGAGTGAAAAAAGAAATATATTCATATCTCAAAAAGGAACTTGTGGCAGTTTGAAGCTTTTGGGGACTCCAGAAAATCCTAAAGCTAATCCATTCTTGTTCCAGCAAACCTATTGTAGGTGAGACCTTTTGATAAATTACCTCAGTTAAGGGACCTTGATTAGATTGTGTGACCCAGGGTGGGTTGTAATCCTCTTACTGGAATCCTATATAAACTGAGGAACAAAAATCTGCAGACACAGAAAAAAGCTACAGAAACAAGTTGAAATCAATGAACCTGAGAGAGAGAAATGACACAGATGGTGAGCCAGAAGCTGAAAACAAGCATGCCTAGAGGAGAGGGAGTGGATGCTGTCATGTATCTGATTGCCCACAGCTGCAGCTCAGGGAAAAAGACTCTCCTGATGATGCCTTGATTTGGACACTTTCACAGCCTCAGAACTGTAAGCTTTTAACCTAATAAATCCCCATTGTAAAAGCCAATCCATTTCTGGTATATTGCTTTGGCAGCATTTAACAAATTAAAACAGGAATTTTTAATGGTTTGAGCATTTTTATTAGAATAATAAACAATTTAGTAAAGTTAAATTAGATATCAGTACATGAGAATGTGACTTTATTGTCAGCAAAATGACCTAAGCTCTCTCTGCTCTCACTGTTGTAGTCATTAAAACAAAACAAAACAGAACTAAACTAATGTACTCTATTAACCTGATAATATCAAGCAAATATAAGAATGAAAGTGCCCAGTAAGTGAAAGACATGGGTGGGAAAATGGTAGGTCATATTTACCTGAAAAGAAATGTGCTGTGATGGTTAGCCTCATGTGTCATCTTGGCCTGGTAATGGTGTCCATTTGTTTGGTCAAGCAAGCACTGGACAAATTGTGCTGTGATGACATTTTGTGGACTTAAATCATCACTGAGTTGATTGCATCTATGTCTGATTACATCTGCAATCAACTGAGGAGATTGCCTTCAGCAATGAGAGATGTCTCATCCAATCAGTTGAAGGCCTTAAAAGGAGAAGTGATTTCAGCAGTTGGAAGAGAGAATTCCCATCTCTATTTCAGACACCCAGCTTCTCCTGGGGAACTCATCGAAAACCTTCATCATAGTTCCTGGCTTGCTGCCTGCCCTACAGAATTTGTACTTATATCTCGCCACAGTCATGTAAGACAATTTTATAATATCTCCTGTTGGTTCTGTTTCCCTAGAGGACCCTGACTAATACATCTGCTGACATTGGAATTTTTATTGAGTTAAGTAAACATTTATATACTAAATTTAGTTATAAGTCATGTAAAATGAACAGAAAAGTATTCTCATATGTTTATATATTTGGAAGGCCTTTGTGAATTAACATGTAGAACAGTACAGTAATAAAATGTTCTAAATTAGTAGGATTAGGTGAAATATGATTTGGTAATAAAGACTCAATCTTGGGCAGCAAGATTCATGAAGATACAGGAAATATAAGCAAGAAGAAGTTGTATCGTTTTTGCGTATTTGGGTCCCCAAAAGTGAGCTAAGAAGCTTTGTTGCCAAATCAGTAAGAATCTAAGTGTAGCAGAGGTCTTAGTCAGAAAGAGACTGTGCAAGTACTACTCTTGGTTATCCTGGTTACTGAGGTTTTTCCTCATCTTGATAGAGATGACCATATGATAATAAAGTAAATAGCATTTAGGAGTTAAGCTACAAATTCTGTAGCTTGGTCTCCCCAAGAGGAAGAAGCATGGTAAGGTTTGGGAGGATATTATGCAAATAATATGGGAAGAGGGGATTCGATTCTGAGCTCAAGAATATTCTTGTCCTACCTCTTCTTTGTCACATATATTTCTTATGTGAATGTGAGGTATGTGACCCTGTTTTTCATATCTACTGGCATCATAATTAGAAGGCAAATGTGAATTGGGAAATGGAAGTGGCTTTCATAAAAAGGCTAGGGTCTCTGAGCCAGATGCTACAGTCATTCTCTCAGACCTCTTGCTCTTGTTAAGAATACGTGTAATAGGGAAATCAATATGGGCCCTGACTGCAAGTTGACTGATGTCATAGGCTAGATGAAGCTAATGAAAGATACTATATTAGACAGGATAGACTGTGTCTAAGTGCTCACAATTGCCCTTTGCTTACTCACTGACCAATCTTTACTCAGGCTTCTATCCTCCCCACAGGCCCCTGAATTTTGGCTTACCCTGCTTAAGCAAGATCTGAGATGCAGATATCTTTCTTTAAAGGCTCATTCTGAGAATTTGCTGACTGCAGTGGTAGTGCTGGGGATTTCCTGTTGAACCACCTTGACCATGGCCTATGCTTACTAGCATGTGCGTACCTCACCACCCTCCCCTGCTCCTCACCCCCACCACTCTGTCCCTGCTAATCTTGCATACCCCTCCCTATAAAGAAAAACCTTTTTCTCTTTGATTTGGAGACAATTACAGAACCTGAGGTTAGAGCAGTCTCCCTATTGCAGTAGGCTTTTAAAATTAAGTGTCTCCTTACTCAAGTCTGGATTTGTGTTATTTGATAGCTGTGAAAAACAACCCCTAAATCTTATTGGTTAACATGGTAAAGTTTTTTTTCCACAATTGCAGAGCAATGCTCTGTTCCATGAAGTCTTCCAGAGACGTAGGCTTCTTCAATCTCTTTTTTTACACCATTTTTAGGCCTTTGGAGTCATTCAGTGAATCATTTGTATCTGGCCAGGAGACAAGAAAAAGAGCATGGAGGATCACCAAAGAGGTTTTGTAGGCCAGGCCTAGAAGTAACATAATTCATGTTCAACTACATTCCATTGGCCAAAATTCAACTACCTAAAATTCAACCACGTAATTCAAGAGCCCTAGGAAATGTAGATTCAAATAGGAGAAGATATCATGGTTATCACTGAGCGCTAGCATTCTCTGCCCGTTGTATGTCTCTGTCAGGACTAAAAGTGAATCTAATAGAAAGGAGTGGTAAATTCAATCCAATAAAAAAAAAGATAAAATTTAATACAAATATGAGGGCTCTAAAATCCAGCTACACAAGTACAAGAGTTGAAGAAAGCCACAATAGAGAGTGTTTATTTAGTGCAAGAACAAGATGAAATGATTAGACCAATGGCTTGAGGCATGTGATATAATGTAAACATATGCTAAAGAGAAAGAATACTCAAATACTATCATACTTCCCTACAACCCAGCAAAGTAAAAAGTCTTCTAACAGTGGCAGAAGAATAACAAGTTTCTTTTGCTAACACTAATTTTTATGTTCTAGCAAAATATCAAGTACACTGAAAAGAGTACTAAGGTGTTTCACAGTTCCAAAGAAATATTTTAATAAGCAAGATTCAATAAGGGCTGGAACCCTGATAGATCTGTGACTTCAGCAGCAGACATAGATTTATCAGTGTCTAACACTGGCATGATTTGGCTCTGAAGCTTCCAGTTTCTTTTTCAATGTTTTTAAATGTTCTAAAGAGAGAATTTTATTTGTCCACAGACCAGTCAGCTATGGTTACAGATTCAAAGTTACCTCATTCAAGCATTAGTGCTGGTTTTCTCTCTGTATTGAGATTGTTCCAAGGGGAGGAAGAATTATTATGAATCACATGAAGTCTAGTGCAGAAGAGCTTACTGCAGATGGAAGTAGAAGACTAAGATTTAAGTGAATTCCAAGAAAAGTAGGAAATGATATGTAGTGATTTCAACTACATCCATTGAATGTCCATTTTTAAGTGTCCTGTGCTGGGAGCAAGTGATACAAAGATGGGTTAGACAGACAGCCTAAACTGCCTTTCTGCTATGCCTTGTCACCAGGCCCCGGGCTACATTTCCAGATTCCTGTGCTATAGCTGGAAGGTAGCATTCCAGAGTCCTGCCTTTAATAATCATCAGAGATAAAGTCAAGGAACCCCAAGGATTGCCAGCAAGCCAGCACCAGAATGCTATCAAGTCTTCTAGCCTCCAAAAACCATGAGACAGTACATTCCCATTGTTTAGGGTAACCCGTTGTATAGTATTTGTCATAGAAGTCTGCCAAACTAAGAAATACTTAAACTACATTTCTCAGTCTCCTTTGCAGTTAGGTGTGGCCATATGACAGAGTTATAGCCAATGCAGTGTAAGAAAAAATGATGTGTCTGCTACTGGTCCTGTACCATAAAGATTTTTTTCATATGAGCTCTTCCTTATTCTTTCTTCCAACAAACTCTTGTGGCAACCCCCAGATGGACTTGGAAACCTCATATTAAATAGAGTAGAGCTTCCAGCAACCTGGGTTCCTGAAGGACTGTGGAGCAGAGTATCTCCCAGCAATCCAGAAATAAGCTGGGCTTTTATGTGAGTGAAAAATGAACTTGTAATATGTTGAGTTCTGTTTGTTAACACACTCTAACCTACCCTAATGTAGAAACTGTTACCAGAAAAAGGGACTACTGAAATAAAAAACTAAAGTATTAGTCATTGTCTTGGTAGATAGAAAAAGGATATAGTAGCCTGGGAAAGTAGACCTCCATGTTATTAGGGGCAAAATATTTGATCAAACTCTTTTTCAATGCTTTGGAAGCTTAAAAAAGGGGGGTGGCAAATGAGATTATAGCTCTAGAGTAGTGGTTAGTAAGAGTGTTAGTGCCAGAGTGTTAGTATGGGTTGACCATTACTTCCTACCTTTAGCAAGAAGGAGCTCAGGTACTGAATAAGCTTACAGAACAGAGCGGGGAGCTAATCAGTTCCTCACACACCAGGACTTATATATGAAAGAGAACAACCTTTCCTTGCATGTAAATTGCTGCATTTTGGATTCTGCCAGCTATATCAGCATAGCCTTCACCTTGACAAGTTAATATAACTTGTTCTTGGGGAGCAGGAACAAAGGCACAGAAATTACTTATGTGTACCCAGGAATTGTCAAATCAGTTTTTTCATCTACACCAGAGGTTGGCAAACTATGGCCCATGTGCCAAATCCAGCCTGCTGCCTGCTTTTGTCAATAAAGTTTTATTGGAATACAGTCATGAATTAATGTGACAATACAGTCACATTAATTCATGAACCTATTGTCTATGGCTGCTTTCACAGCTACAACAGAGACCATATGGGCTGCAAATGCAAACGTATTTGCTATTTGACCCTTTATTTAAAAAACAGAAACAAATGCTTGCTGATTCCTGGTCTAGGCTGCATATTATAAGTATGGGAGGGAAAAGGAGATAATGCCTAAGAATATTTGCTAAAGTCATAGTGTTGAACATATTAAAAGCCAGAATGAATGGGGAAATGGGGAACTATTACAAGTATTTAAAAAGGTGAGTGATGTCCTTAAATATTTTTAGAAATCACATTTTCAGCTGAACATTGACAAACCAGAGTGGTCAAAGGACAATGAGAATTCTAGTGAAGGAGTTGAAATCAGGTCATACACTGGAATGGTTGGAGAATCTATAAATATTTAGGCTACAGATGAGAAGATTTAAGGAATACAATATGTAGATATTCAAATATTTATAAAGCTGACTGGTGGAAAAGAAATCCAATTTATTTGCAAATATCCAATTCAATGCCTCATCAGAAGGTAGTACTTCTCTAAAAACAGACACTTGAATGGAGATATATTGTGGCTCTCTAATGGCCAAATCTAGATAAGTAGGAATATACTCTAAAAATGCTCTGAGCAAAACTATGCCATCTATGATTTATGTTGAAATTTCATGTCACATTTTCTCATTAATTCACTGCAATCTGACTTCCATCGTCACTACCACTCCACTCCACTGAATTTGCTTTTGCCAAGGTCACTAATAACATCTTTGTTGAAAAATTCAGTGAATACTTTTCAGGCACTTATACTGTTGATGACCTGCTTTAAAAAATCTTGTCACTTAGATTTCATCACACTAACTTTGTGGCTTTCTTCCTCTCTGGACTTTTCATGTTAATCTCCTTTGGAGGCTTCTATTTCATTGGCCTTCCACCCATATGTTACTTTAACTAAAAATTCTGCCATGGGCCTTCTCATCTTACCCCATCTCACTGGTGACTGCTGCATATTCTAGAAAGCAGATGCTAAAGTCATGTTGTGTCATGTTTTCAAAGCTATTTTTAAGGACTTATGAGATAGAAATTGTTGTAGGATTATGTTTAAAGAAAAGTTTGTCTCTCTTGATTTTTATTTGTCCATTTACAACTATTGGGTACTTAATTGGTTCTGTTCTTGGTACTGGAGTCCCAGCAGTGAAAAAAGATCAATGTGTTTCTGGATCTTATGTAATTTTCATTCCAGTTGAAGGGGAAGAACAGAAATAAACAGAAAATGTGGATAAACATGAAAACTTCAGAAAGGGCTAAGTACTATGAAGAAAATAATCTGTGGTAAATAGAGAGTAACAGCAAAAATGGACTAATTTACATAGTATGGTCAGGTATGATTTTTCACAGGAGATGACATTTGAGCTGAGACCCCAATAATGAGAAGGACCCAGTCATGTGAAATCTGGGTGAACAATATTGCCAGTGGATTGGATGGCAAATCCAAAGACTGGAAGGTGGGAATGAGCTTGTCATGTTGAAAGAGCAGAAAGATGGTCAGAATGTAATTAATAATGATCATAGGTGATGGAGATGGAAAAATAATGGCAGCCAGATTATGGTGGACCTTTTAGACCATGGGAAGAAATTTGAATTATATGTAAACACAATAGAAAGACTTCAGGAGGGTTTGTAGTATGGTGGCAACATGATATCATATTACTTGATTTTTCCTATTTGTCAGATGATACAATTTTGATAACCATTTTTGACTTTGCTGCCAGGAAATTTAGATCCAGAGTAAATATTTGACGACAGTATATAGATTGACTTATTACTTCATGTTTATTTATTATCCTATTATTTTTCATTTGTATTATAATGATTTTTGCATATTAATCAGGGTTTTCCATAGAAATAGAATGAAAAGGATGCACACACAAACTCATAAATATAAAGAATATATTATAGGAATTAGATCATGCAAACTATGGGGATTGACAAGTCGAAATTCTGTAGGGCATGCTGCAAGCCAGAAACTTTGAAAATGTGATTCTGGAATCTAGCATGTCTGAACTCTATAGGGCAGGCTGCAAGTTGGAAACTCCAATGAAGGTGAAATTGAATTCCCCAGGAAAAGCTGGATGGCTGAAGAAGAGGCAGAAATTCTTTCTGACTGCTGAAATCCGCAGATGCTTTAAGACTTCTAACAGTTCAGGTGAGGAGACTCCCTTGATTGCTAAGGGCAAGCTCCTTTGCTCATTGTAGATGCAATCAGCCATAGATGCAGTCAATTTACTATAGATGCTAATCCATCTATGAAATATGCTCACAGCAATAATCACTCCAGTGCTTAATTGACCAAACAACTGGATACCATAACTTAGCCAAGTGTACACACAAAATTAATTATCACATGTAGCTTCTATTGTAAAATGCCTCAAAGTATTTTTGAAGAAACAATAGTATGAATCATATAAAACATTCTTATTTGAAATAAGAGCATTCGACTTGGATTTGGAAAGTTTCATGTTGTGCTGGAATTAACACTAAATTCTTCATGTGACCTTAAGATAATTATATTCAAATTCTTTGGGCCTGTGACAGTTAGGCTAATGTGTCAACTTTGCCAGGTAATTGTGCCCAGTTGTTTGGTCAAGCAAGCACTGGACTAATTGTAATACAAGGACATTTATGGACTTTAATCATCAGTGAGTTGATTGCATAGTTGGCTGAACACATTTACAATCAACCAAGGAGATTGGCATCAGCATTGAGTGATGTCTTATCCAATCAGTTGAATGCATTAAAAGGGGAAGTGATTTCATCATTCAGAGAGAATTCCCTACTCTACTTTGGACAGCCAGTGTCTCCTGGGAATTCAACAAGGACCTTCAGAGGAGTCCCTGGTTTGCAGCCTGCCTGCAGAATTTGGACTTGTGTGTCCCCATGGTTGCGTGAGAGAATTTTATAAAATCTCACACTATTTACAGATATCTCCTGTAAATTCTGTTTCCCTAGAGAGCCCTGACTATACAGCTTGGTACCAGGAGTGGTTCTTGAGAAAAAGAATCTTAAAAATGGGATTTCTGACGGTTCTGGGAGTTTTGCAATTGGCTCTCTACTCCAGTTGGACTCAAGCATGCTAATGACTTCCTTTCCAAAAATCAAGAGGCCCCTAACAGTCCATGGCATGAGTTGGCAATGGAGATATGCAAAATATCATCACTGGATTCCCCTACTTCCATGCTTATAAGAGGCAAGGATCTGGGTGAGAGTGTTTTCAACCCCTTAACAGAGTTTTGTGGAATCAAAAGGTACAACGATGTTGGCTGGCTCTTCCTAAATACTCTGGATAGAGTTACAAAAGCTAAAGGCTTCAAATTTGCAACTTAAATGCCGTATGAATGATGTGAAACTTTCTATGTGTGCTCTGAAAGAAAATCTTGTTTCATGCAGCCACAGACTTGAGATCTCTAAAAGCCAGACTCAGAGACTCACTGTACAAGTAGCAGAGTTACAAAGGAAACTAAAATCTCAACCTCACAGGGTGTCCACTGTTAAAGTGAAGACGTTCATTGGTAAGGAGTGGAACCCGAGGATTGGGATGGAGATATATGGGTTGCTGATGATATCTGTGGGGACATTGGAACCCTAAATTCTGCTGAGATTTTGCCAGATAAACCTGTGATGACCTGCCCCGTGAACAACACAAAATGTCAAACTTGTAGCCCCCAGATTCCTGCCTTCCCCAGGGAGTCTGGACCTCCTCCCAGCACTGAGGCAGATACCAGCCAAACTCCAGCATGCACTGCCCAACCTCTACCCTGTCCTGAGGAGTCTGCTTTCCAACCCCTGCCTGAAGAGATTAATCCTGTTTCACCAGATGAAAATGCAAAAGAATGCCCTGAGGTCAGTAGCTTGCAAGGCATTTCTAATCCTTCTCCTTACCCACCCCCATGACCCCTCTTCTCTTCAAGACCTATTACTAGACTAAAATCACAACAAGCCCCCAAAGGCAAAGTACAAAGTATGACCCATGAGGAAGTGCGCTATACTCTAAAAGAACTGCATGAGTTTTCCAACTTATATAGACAGAAATCAGGGGAATATGTGTAGGAATGGATACTAAGGGTATGGGATAATGGTGGAAGGAATATTAAGTTGGATCATGCTGAATTTATTGATATGGGCCCACTTAGCAGAAATTCTGGATTCAACGCTGTAGCTCGAGGGGTTAGAAAGGGCTCTAACAGTTTGTTTGGGTGTCTGACTGAAACATGGACCAAAAGATGGCCTAGCATGTCTAAGGTTGAGATGCCCAATTTGCCCTGGTATACAGT
>JAQZBX010074345.1:0-14772 GCA_029593785.1 Cabassous unicinctus
GGTCTGGAATAATGACTTCGTTTTCTAAGTGCCAAGACACAGAGCTAGAGAACCAATGAATGACAAGATGAGAGAAAGAAAAATATTTAATAAATTTGGGTTTCTTACCAAATGCTCTAAATTCAAAACTCCAAAATGGTACTGCTAGCACAGGAATTATGTCTCGTGTATATATTCTAGTGCTTAGGATTGTTCCTGGCACATATCACGCCTGGATATTTTCACAATAAAAACAACAACAACAACAACAAAACAAAAACAGTGATCTCTACGATATGACACCTTCAGGAAAGCCGCTGTAAACGCCACTCTAAATTTAAGTAAATAAATGGCTGATAACAGGTAACACCGAGTAGGTACAACACTCTGGGACGTGCAAAGCAAAAGAGAACTTAGAGGGTTAGGCTTCCTTCTTTAGACAAATTCTGAAGGCTCTAAGTTGCTGAGCAAGTCCCCATGGTGTCTAACCTACAGCTGCCACTAGAGGGCTCAGCAGAGTCCTTGATTCTAGATGCCTTCTAGACTTTCAGAGAATAAGCTGCAGAGGTGGATTAAAGTGGCCTCAAATATTCACTACCTCCTCGGTGGGTGCACTCTCAGATCTAGCCTGGCTTTGGTGACTGACAAGAAGGGCTTGAGATTTCACCCTACTTGCAAAGTAGTACGTTAAGCTGCCAGAGTTTCCTAGCTGCTGGGTCAGACCACATTAAATCTATTGCTCACAGAAGCTGCAATAGCCAGAGTATCAGCTTTCTTTGTGTCAATTCCTCAAGCCCCAATTCTCATAGGGTGATGCAAGGAAGGCCAGGTGACACCTGCACACGTAGTGGTTTTCATCGCAGAAGAGGATGAGTTTAGGGACGCTGTATCTTTTCTTAATGGGCAGTAAGCATTCCAGGCCTTTGCCCCGAGAGGAACACTAGCTCTGTCCCCAAGACTGTTCGCTGTATGAACATCCTTGAAAAAAGAGTCCAGAACAAAGGTAGTCAGTGCCTCTGCTCACAAGATGTACAGAGACATGAGAGATCCTTGGAGAAACGTCTTTCCACAGTAGCTATGTTTGCAGGCAAAGGCCTTGCAGCTAGTGACCAGCTGTTCCTTATAGTAATAGTGAAAGGGCTCAGGCATCAGCAGCCAAAAAAGAGCACAAACCAGCATTCATGCCTCCATTCATCTTGCCGTAAACATCGTTGAGCAGGATTAGATTTGAGTCTTCATCCTGGGCCTTTCATGACAGCCCCAAATTTATCTTTTATCTCTTCTCTAATCCTCTTAAAATGTTCCTAACCATTTTTATGCCATAGATCTCTTTGACAGTCTAGTAAAGCCTATGAATCTTTCTCACAATAACACTTTTAAATAAAATACATAAGAAAATAAAGGAATTATTGTTACTTTTATTGAAAAACAGTTGTCAAAATAAAAAAGCATGTTTGGGATTAATATTTGTACTTTTTTAATTTATGCATTAAATAAAAAGAACTACATTGTGTCTAAGTATATAATTTCAAAGTAGTGATGAGCATAAATAATTTTTAGAGATCTGGGCAACATTTGAAACCACTGACTCTAAACTATTTCCTATTTTCTGGGACACTACCAATATTCCAGACAAAGTGTCCCCAATTTGGGGGTAAAAAGTATGGTCACTGCATCTATAAAACCCAGGAGTACATGCACAGTCTGGGAGGAAGGCCAAGATCAGTCATTCTTATGTAATGCCACATAGAATGATAGAGGCTTGGGCGTGGAATGGAGAAGAGTGGCATCTGCCCAACCCAGGGCAGTCAGGGAAGACTCCATGGAGGAGGTGATGCCTGAGTTGAGGCTCAAAGGGCACATAAGGGTTTACAAGGCAAAGCAAGTAGAAGAGGGGAAGGTCAAAAAAAAAAAAAAAAAGAAACAGCAAAGTTGAACAGTATGATGTGCATTGGGAATTATGAGCAGTTTACAGTTGCTGAATAGAAAGCAGGAGTCTGGGAATGGAGAAATATGATACTAGGAAAGTAGGCAAGGGCCAGATCAAAGAGCTGTAAGTTCATTCTGATAGTCAGCCATGGACTACTAGAATAACTGACTGCTTTTTAAAATACTGAAACATTTTTCACTGGTTGGTAAATAGCAGCTGCCCCAAGGTCCCTACAATAACCCTCAGATGCCAAAGTCCTCAACTCTTCCCACTGGATCCCCATCTTCCCCAAATCCAGAAATTGAATGGTAAATTCCCAGCCCATCAAGATAACTCCTAGACACTGCTCCTGCGATGTAGCAAGTGTAAGGTCAGATTAGTAGGTGCCCAAACTGCACCAGTTGTTAAATATTCTCCATATCATCCCTATGAGACTGTGGAATCTTCATGTATTTTAGCAGTAGAGGGCAAAATCAGATTTACATGTTCAAACTGTCACTCTACACAGGAGAGGCTAGAGGCATGCAAAACTGAAGGCTGAGAGATTTTCGGGGAAACTGTTTCATTCATCTTCAGAGAGATAATAAGCTTCTTAAATAATGGTAAGAGGAGGGCATAGATTGGTGACATGCTAAGGAGTTTCCTCTGGCACCTTCCAGAACCACCACAACTCACCCAACTAGGAATTGCTTCCTACACAGGCTCCCCAGCAGCTCTTCAGAGTTTTGCCCTAGAGCTGTGAGGCAAGCAAGGCTTCCTTGATTCTAAAAGGGAGATGATGCTGGGGATTTTCTTCCAAATGTTTTGGAAGGGGTGTACTCTCATGCCAGTGGTGGTCTCCTGACCATGAACTACAACCCCATTCCCAGATTCCCAGCATCACCCATGGCCTGAGACTCACAGTGCTTCACCAAAAAAGAAAAAAATTCACTCAGGAACCACTGATCAATTTGTTGATATATCTACTGTCTGTATGCCTAACATACAGTAGATGGCCAATTATTAAGGACTTTTTAAAAACTCTCAGGACCTATAAGTTTATAGGGAACTTCCAGATGTCAGTATGGCTGTAATTCGGTAGCTTCAGTGAAAATAGCGATGAGAACCCAAGTAGATGTCCATTAAACAAAACTCTAAGGAGAATAGATATTAGCAACAATTTGCAAAGCAATACTTGGTTGGATAAACTCCCCTGCAGACAATATGCCTGTGAAAAAAATGAGCTAAGTACACACTTCTGTTTTTAAATAAACAAAAACTGCTTTGCATATATTAAACCATTTAGAAAGATGAAATGAGTCACGGAACAAGAAAACACGATTAGAGCAAAAAAGAAAAAAAAAACAAAACCTGGCCTTGAATTCACAGACCTTGTTCATCTACCAAAATGAAGCTGTGTGTAGAAGCTTGAAATTTATTTCACAAATGTCTCCTTAAGGAATAAGGCTGTATCCTGGGAAACCTGATTTTATTCAAGATTGACAGGAGGTCGTGGGGGGGAGTCTCTCTTCCTGCTTAGGGCTGATTACCTGCACGGGTCATTTAAATTCTATTTCCACCTTGACCATAAGTTTTCATGAGGGTTTGGCAAAAATCTGGAATTATAATAATGGCTCTCCTTTGTTAAGCATTTAATATGTGCCTGGCACTGAGCTAAGCATTGAAAGCTCACCATTCTCTTATGAGATAATCATTTCACAGAAGAGGAAGCAGACTTAAAAAGTAAAGCAACTGCCCAAAGTCACCTGACAAATATGTGATGTGGTCAAGCTCTAAGGCAGGTCTGTCTGACTCCAGCTCTCAACTTGAACACTTCCTGTTCCAAACAGCACCACTGTTTGGAACCTAAGTTTCCACATGTATTAGGAAGGCCAAAATTAAGACTGTCACGAAATATAGAACAGAAGATAATTTGGGCAAACTCTTGTAAGTACTTCTGCAAATACTTGGGGCTAAGAGGCAATATTCATTGGGTCATAGTGCTACTAATTAGCTTAACTGTTTAAAATTTTTTCACTTGATTAAAAAGCAGTTTTCTCTATATTAATTTCATGCACCGTGTTAATATGTCATGCAATAAGTGCAACCAAAGAACTGTGACACAGACAGTCCAAAGCATGTTCTGATAAGATGAAGACACTGCTCCTATCTAGCGGTTTGGGGTTGCACAGTCCTCTTCATAAGCAAAGTTTAGGAAAATTTTCTCTTTAGTGCTTGAGGCAAGTTTGCAATACAAGTTAATGGGACCCAAAATATCTCTATTTTATGTTATTAAAGGTAATCTTCCTTATTTAACATAATCAGAGGAAAATAATATACTTTGGAGGCCAAGAAAAAAAACACAAAAAAACAGTGTATCTTAGATCAAAGATTTCCCTGTGATTTTTTTATTATCTTTTTTTAAAAAACATGCATCATAAGAGTTTCCAGAATGTGTAGTTTGATTCTCTACCTTATTTAGTTTATATTCTATATATTCTGATTTTTAAATCATAATGCATTTGGGACTTCCTTTTATAATGTTGGAAATCTAAATATTTTTAAAATTTGTCATAAATAAAATGATTTCTAGAACTTTTAGCACTTTAGATGAACAGCTTCCCTGAGAACACAGCATGCCACTGGCTGGCCACTTACGTTTCTGGTGCCTTCCCTGTGCCATCGGGAGAAGGAAAAGAAGCAAAGAACCTAGCCTCTCCCTATTACACTTGTATGCATACAGTTTGAAGGACAGGACTAGTTAAGCTTTGTACATAATATATGAAAGGTCTGTTGAATTATGCATACAAATAATCTCCACCAGCCCTTCACAGAATCTGAAAATTACTGCCTTTGCAGTGCCTCTCTCCTTTGGAGTGAACTGTGCTCAAGAAGGCTTGTGAAAAGAAACAACATAATGTAAACAAAGTTATTAGTTAGCATGGGCCTAGCTTACAATGCAGTTATTAGACAGTAATATTAGGGTTAATCGTGTGTTTTAACGAAAGCAATATACCAGAAATGGGTTGGCTTTTACAATGGGGGTTTATTGGTTCACAAGCTTACATTTTCGAGGCTGAGAAAAATGTCCAGATCAAGGCATCAGGCAATGCTCTCTCCCCAAAGCCCAGAGGCAATCCTGGACTTCTCTGTCACAAAGGAAGGCACATGGCAGCATCTGCAGGCCTCTGCCTTCTCCTCTGGGCTCCGCTGACTTCAGCTTCTGCCTGCTCTGTCTGTGTCTTTCTCTCTCAGCTTCTCTGAGCTCCTGTGTGTCTCTCCTTATTCATTCCATTTATAAAGGACCCCAGTAAGAGGATTAAGAGCCACCCCAAGCCACGTCCTGCTGAAGCAACGTAATCTAAAGAAAGGTCCCACTTACAATAGGTTCACACACACAGGAATGGATTAGCTCCAAGGACATGATGTTTTCTGGGGTCCATAAAAGCCTCAAAACACTCCATTGTACATCTGAGCTAAGCTAATTCACATATTTATAAAAACTAATTTCTCAGGATAAGGAAAAATAAGACTGGGAAGATCCAGATATATTTGTGAGCATGGGGCATGTGTTGGGAGGGCAGGCCTAAGGGCAGTGGGGGCCCTGAGAATGACCATTAGAATAGTTTGCGAGATTTTTAGAGGGTACTGTTGCCTCAAAGACAAAACTAATTCATTAATAAGTTCACCTAGGACAATTCTTGGGAGGTTGCCCCACACCCTGCAAGGATTTGCTTGAATTTCAACTGGAGGGAAGGGCACAAGGGGACATGGACATCCATACACTGAATGTGTAGTTCTTACGCCTTTCCCCACTGCCCTATCTTTTGATAAATCTGGGACCACCCTATCAAAAAGAAAACTCTAATCTCATGAAAGAAGTCTAAGTGCAATTATTGTGGAATTCATACCAGAATCCTCTGCCTATTGTGGGTGACACACCCTCGTTATTCCTTAGAGCACTGATTTCTGACAACAGATAATGTGATTAAAGTTATTTGACTCTCTTCTCAGGAAAATACGGATATATGCACAAGCATAAAGTTGATTTTTTCTTGTTTTTATTTTTATTTTTTTTTAATCATACAATATGTTACACAGTATATTTGGTTCATAGTAACACAATCATACAGTATTTGTCCTTTTGTGTCTGGCTTGCTTCACTCAACATAATGTCCTCCAGGTTCATCCATGACATGCATAAAGTTTTTGCAAATAATGTTAGGAGGTTCAAAGTCCATTGATGCTTGAATAATTCTTAAGCTTTCCGTATTGAAACAAGCTGATAAGTAAATTCTGAACCCCCACAAAAACTTTAGGAGAATTTTTCTTTGGGTTTTTTTTTGGTGGATCAACAGAAGATTACAATATGTTGATAGCTACACACTAGTTTGCCCTCATTCCCAAGCAACATCTGGGAGGTGTTGGAGCCACCTCACTGTTAAGACTTACACCCGCACGTAATATACAGTTGTTGAAATATTGACTGTGGTTGCTGGACTATATGCTATCCTGCTCATGGTATTTAATATATACTGGAACATTTTGGAGTCCCAAAGAAGAGCCCACCCATTTGTTCTCCAGTACCTGCTGATTACACAGTGACGCCTAAAGATGCCACGTTGTCTATGTTTTCTTCATGGACCACAGAACTTTTGTTATTCTATTTATGTCCTCAATATACCCGCAAGTTGAGAGAAAAGAAGATTGTGGGAATTAGATCATTAAGTAGCTGGGGTTTCTAAAAGTGTACTCCTAATCCAAGAAAGAGTACCATGCTATCCAAGTACAATTCTTGCTTGCCTGGATATTGATGGAAATTAGGACTTGGTATGTTTTTAAGGAAATGTTTTTAAGACTGTAGTTTCAGTTAACAATATATTTGTCTTTGATAAAACTCAACAAAGCAGATCTATCTCGGCATCTCTCTAGGATATTATTTTAATTTTGCTATATTTGTTTTTTATGTTCTTTTTATGAACTGGAAGGATAGAGAAAAATCGCTCATTAACAGAGAGAAAGCTAGACAGACCATCAACTGCCTTCTTGGATCATCTTGTCAAGGTGGCTTGTCTAATCTTTAAATAAAGCATTCTTCACTTTGTACTTATCTTCTTTAATTACTGCTATGTGAATATGCTTGATTTTTGTTATTATCTCCTGTGGTTTTATCGGGGTTTTTTGTTTTGTTTTGTTTTGTTTTTTGAGGTACCAGGGGCCAGGAAATGAACCTGGGAAGCCAGTGCTCAACCACTGAGCCACATCGGCCCTCCTGAATTGGTTTTCACACTTGTTTTTGCTTATTGATTATTTCCGTTTTCCTTAGGAGGAGCCAGGAACTGAACCTGGGACCTACCACGTGGGAAGTAGTTGTGCAGTCACTTGAGCCACGTCAGCTCCCCCCTGTGGTTTATCTTCTCAGGGTTTTTGCTGTTGTCAAACGCTTCTAGATACCCTGTTATTATTACCTAAAAGAAACATTCTCATTATCATACTTAACTTGGATGGCACAGAAGAGTAAAATTGTATAGGAAGGAAGAAATCTAGGAGGTATTTAGTTCTTTTATCTTATTGTTCCTAGAACTTTTTAGTAGTCATTCCAGGAAATGGAGTCTACCTAAATGACAAGAAAACAAAAACAAAAAACTTCTGAGAGGCAGATGAAGAGCGTCTTTGGAAAACAAAAAGCTTGGCTGCTCTGTGTGCTCTGTGAAGCTTTGAAATGTGCATCCTCCAGGGCTCTTGCAACCTCACATCTCCATTTGGATTGCATGTAATTATCTGCAAATATCGAGATAGTCACCTGAGCTGTTCACTTCGAATCCTTTGAAGACCAAAGCGTTACTGAATTTCAGATTTCTTGGCGAATGTTTTCAAAAATAATGTGTACGTTTAACTGTGCCTACATATGGGAGGTTTTATTCACATATTGGATTGAAAGCTTGTCCTTGTTATACAGCCAAATAAGAATTACAGTAAAGACTATATTCAGGATAGTTTGGAAGCAAGTGAAAGACAATGCCCTTTACAATTATTATTCTGAAGTTCTCTAAATATAACAGCATAGATTTGGCTTTCTGTAAAAAAGCAGCTCATTACTGCCATCACTGTTTGAATTATAGTAATAGGCACAACCAGGGGCTTCATTAATATTCACTCTTTCCATAGGAGTTTCAGCTTGGAGTTCATCACACCCTTATTTGGACTCCCATAGCACTTTGCCCAGATCTCGATTCCAGCAACAACCACAGGTTTGCAATTATTAATCTTTTTTTTTCTTATGAATGTGCCTTTCCCCCATTCTTCCTCGAGTACTGTCTATCCCAGAACAGGAACTAATTTCTTTGTGTCTGTATGTTCAGTCTAGAGCATTGCCCAACACCATTCTAAACCCTAAATAATATTTATTGAATAAATGAAAAATAAATGATCATGTTTTAAAAACATATCTATCACGTTTATATTATTTAAGTTTTAGAGGAGGGAAATCTATTAAGACAGCTTGGTTTTTTCATGCTTTGCTACAGCATGTGCAGTAGTAGATCAAGCTGAAATTTGGCAACTACCTATCTCTTCTTTCAGGATACTTCTCCCTAGTAGATGCTTAAGATTCTTGTTTATGTGAATGTGTTTATGATCCTATGTACCCCCATGAGCTCTATCCTCCCCATCTCCTACCGTTCACCCCTCTCCTAGTCCCACTACCATTGAAACCAGCTCTGATCTGACAGTCATGTTGTAAAACCCAAAAAATTAACAAAAAGTACTAAGGTGTTAACTGCTGACATGATTTTCACAGCAGAATAATTAAAATTAACTTTTAAAACGTTCAGATGGGGGCCACATGTATTTATCATCCATCCAAACTGTTGCCATTACCTGACGGAATGAAGATATTTTTCTTTAGATCTTGAGACCACAGTCTGTTGTCTTGTCTGCTCTCACACCCTGTCTTCAAAGTCAGTATTTTAAGTATAATCACTCGCCATCAGCCATTGAAAATAAATTTCCACTTCATAATGTGAAGGAACTGCTGGGTACTACTAAAAGGAAGACTCCTAAGTTACAGTTTCCTAATTTAAACCCACTCTAATTGGTTTGAATTAACAAATATCTGGATTTGTTTTAGTTGCTGTAGGCTTCAGTAGCAGGACAGCTCATCTTCATTTAGCTACAATCCCTGGGGATGTCACATCAGCCTTTAGTGCCAGGCCAAAAGGAGAATTGTATGGCCCTGAGCCTCTGGCCTGTTGCTCACTCTTCTGGACTTCATGACCAGAATTTCTTGAACTCATTCTTTATCAAATATTTGTTGAAGTCATCTGTACTACTATGTAATAAGGGAACAAAACAAACTTTGCCCCTGCCTTGACAGAACTTTCAATCAAATGAGGGGAAAGCAGACAAGAAAATGGGTCATTGCAACAGACAGTGATTAAGCATTAAACAGAGCGCCCCCTCCCTAGGTGGAAATCATCTGTAATGGACAGGCCCTCCTGCGCCAGCTTTGGCTCAGGCGCTATCCGTGGGCTCCTCAGTTCTGGCTTTCCCGAAAAGGTACATTTATTTATTTATTTATTTGGCCTTAGCAAGCTACAAGAGCCCCATGCCATACCAACTACCTGGAGCCTCTGTCCTCCAAAAGAGGCCATATAACTATCAGACCCAGAGGTTTCCTGGTTTTTCCAATTTAGAGCTGTGGAAAATAGGAATGCCATCAATCGCTTAGCTCAAAGGAATACAACTGTTATGGTGGACTAGCATACCAGCTGGAAGATATTAAGTACTATATATTTTTTTCAAGATTTGTAAGCATCAGTTAATGATCAGATGTGATAAGACTCAAACCAAAGAGATGAATGTTAGAGTCATAAATCCTGACAACTAAGAGACTCAACTTCCTTATAGGGACCTCGAGAGTTTCCAGTCTACTCTTACAAGGTAGTAACGCGCCCAGGAACAGCTCAACACACCCTGGAACCAAACTAAACATTTTTACTGAATGAGTTTCTTGAACACTGAGATACCAGAAGCACAACTAAGTCCTCAGTCTTCTGGAAACAGCCTCAGGATATCCCTCTGATATGCTGGTTATTTGCTGCTTTGATGCCTTCTCTATTGCTTCAGTTTTCACTTTGCCTTAGCTTGTCTGTCCCTCTGTCCTCCCTTCCTAATCTCCCTGCCTATGGCACCGCCCCCAGCTCCAGGCCAGCCTGCCTTGGTGAGGACTCTCTGCTCACCTGGTGAATGAACCGTAACCTTGCTCTTCACTGGCCTTCTAATGTCAATACCCAATCCAGGCTCAGCTCAACAGCAAAGTCTCTGCATGGTGTTTGGCGATGCCCTGCCCTAACCTCTGCAGCCATCCTGAGCAGATGAAGCATTTTTAAATTTGTTCTTCATTTTGCCCTACTTCAATCAAACAGGTGATCACCTATTCTGTTTTTGTGTTACCTGCATTTCTGTAAGAGCATTGTCCTGGTTTCTATTAAAACTAAATACAGTCACTTGTAGTTTCCTAGCTGCTAAAACAAATACCATAAAATAGGTTGGCTTAACAACAGGAATTTATTGACTCATGGTTTCAGAGGCTAGAAAGTTTGCTTCCTCCGAGGGTCAGTTATCTTCTAGGTAGCCGGCAACTTTCGGGGTTCCTTGGCTTTTCCATCACATGACTATGAACCTGGTGACATCTTCTCCTTTTTCTTCTGGCTGCTCCCCATGGCTTCCTATCTCTGTGACCAATTTCCTATGCTTATAAGGACTTCACACATATTAGATTAAGGCACAACTCATTCAGTTTGAACACAACTTAACTAATAACATCTTCAAAGGTCCAATTTGAAATGGGTTCACACCCACAGGACTGGGGTTGGGACCTGACTTTTCCATTCCACTGGGAGCATATCTCAAGGCTCGGAAGGAGTTGAGGGGGAATCCAAGGAGAGCTGGAAGGGGTTTGGGCTCTATCCTCCCCACACACAGCTTCCCCTGCATCAACCCAGCCTCTCTGTTGCTTCTTCACAGGCTAAGCAATTCTTTTTCAGCCTGGTGGGGGAGATAATCCTTCAATGTTAATCAACCACCTCTAAATGATTTCCACCCATAAAGTATGCCCTTCTTGGAAGATCCCAGCTTAGCCCTATGCAAGGCTCATTTGAAAAACTGGTTATTTCATTCCCAGATAATTGAGTTTTGACTGTACTTTAGAATGTGTTGAAATGCCAAAGAATAAATAAGGAAATGCACTTTTACAAAGAAAACAAAGTGGAAATTATAATATCAATAACCTACAATTGACTGGATTTTCAAATAACTATTTTACTGCAAATGCTTACAATGGAAACTGTATTCCTAAGTATTATTCAGGGAGTTGTACAGAATTAGAGACAGTTTTATGAGGTCTCTTTCTCAGCACCTCATTTTAGAGAGTCTGTGAAATATGATTAAACAATTTAGTACCGTAACAGGAAGGCACGGTGTAATTTGCCCCAGTCACAGTGACATGAAAATGAGCTAATTCTGAAAGTCATTTTATTAGTTCTTCTTTTTGCCAGTGGGACCAAAACACAGATCTTTGTCCTTGATAAACCACGTTAGTCATAATGACTCACTCTTAAGAAATTCCTAAACAGAAGACTATCTCCTAAACTACCACATTTTTTTTAAAGATCCCAAGGAAAATTCTGAGCACAGGTTGTTCCAGAGCTTGGTAGGAATGATTCCTCCAGCGGCTTGTTAAAGTAATTAGGCGATTAGCAGTTGACCTTGGTCCTGATTATAGGAACCAGCACACAGTGGCATTGTTACAGCCAGGTTAGAAAACAGAAATCCCTGTCAGAATTTCCAAGCCGGTTCCCTGCAGTTAACCTTGTCAGCAGCCGTCACCTGGATCTCTGCTGCCACCCAGTGTCCCTTAGCTGGAAGGCTCCCGGGAGATATCTGTTGCAGGAGCCAGAGGCCCCCCAAAACACCTTCATAGTGACGGGATTCTTGGTAATAAAGGACTTAAGGGATTCTCCAGGATTTGAACAACTAAAGCAAATCACCATACCTTCTACCATTGATACTTCCCTTCTCTCAGCACTTCCATTTTCTTGGTAAAACCTGGATGAAAGGAACCAAAAAAGCTGCTTTCAAGGTGAGGGGGCCACAAAAAAGAAATCTTAGCCGAAAGTGTGAACTTTCTCCCTATGTGGCAGACTAGAGCTCTGTCTTGGCTTCATTGGCTTTTTCCTTCCCAGCTGCACCTCTGGGGGGTGATCTCACTTAGCATGATAACACTTTAAGAGGTGCCTGTCACCTGGGAGTGAGGGATTGGGTGCTACTGTGCAGTACGCAGGTGGACTTTGGATTAAAACAAGCACTGGGGGCCTGGAAAGGAATGAATTTTCCCCTCTGACTATAAATATGCTGCATTTTTGGTGTAACTGGACAAAAATGGACGTGGTGTATGCTGGGTTAGTTCTTAGAATACTATCAGAAAGTCAAAGAACGTTACAGAGACCATGCCAAGGACATTTTGGGAGTAAATTCACATTTAGAAGGGTGTTCCAGAAAATTAGACTATTCATAGCCTTATGTGAGGTCCCTGAATTGAGAAAATGTAATGGGAAGCTGAAAACATAAACAAGACTGATGACCACACCCTCCTGAGAAAAATTACTCTGGTGGGTTGAATTATGAACCCCAATTTAGACATTCCTGTGGGTGTGAACCCACTGTAAATTGGACCTCTTGAAGATGTTATTTTTAGTTAAAGTGTGGCCAACTGAAGCAGGGTGGGCTTTAGTACACATTACTGGGGGGCTTTTAAATAGAAGAAACCAGAAGCCAGTGTAAGAAAAGATGACAGGGAGAAACGAAGTCATAGGAACCTGGAAGAGAAAGAGGACATCATCATGTGATGGAAAGCCAAGGAATCCTAGGAATTGTCGGCAGCCAGCACAAGAAGGCTATGCCCTTGGATTTCTAGTTTCTGAAATCATGAGCCAATAACTTCCTGTTGTTTAAGCCCAAACCAGTTTGTGGTATTTGTGGTAGCAGCTCAGGCACACTAAGATCATTACCAACCGAAAATGGATTTCTAAATCTAGCCTGTTAGGCACACGATTTTTGAAGACATTAAAGCCCTATCTCAGAGGGGAGAGGAGGCCAGTGGCAGATGCTGGGACTATTTGAAAGCTCACTTGCTTTCCAGTTAAGACCAGAGCTATTCAGGAATGATCAGGCAGGCAGGCTTTAGACCCAGGAGAGTAAGTTACTCTCTTCCCTGTAGGGCATTGAATAACATACCCTCACAAAGACATGTTCTTCATCTGGATCCACATTCCTGTGGGTGTGAACCCATTGTAAACAGGACCTTTTGAAGATGTTATTTGTTGTTATGGTGTGGCCAGATTAAATCAGGGCGGCTCTTGATCCATATTGCTGGGGGCCTTATAGAAAGAGGGAATTCAGAGAAGGCCGCAGGAAGAAGCCAGAAGGCAGTGAGCTACCTACCAGCAGACACAAGGAGAAAGAGACCACCATGAGACGGGAGGCAGAGCTGCAAGCCAAGGAACCCCAGGAAGGCCCAGAACTCTACAGACACTGGGAGAAAGCATGGCCTTGCCAGCGCCTTGATTTTGGACTTCTAGCCTCTGAAACCGTGAGCTAATAAATTCCCTTTGTTAAATGCTCCAGTGTGTCCTATTTATCACAGCAGCTCTGACAAACTAAGACATTCTCCAAACTGGGGGAATGAATCCTCAGGGTCCTGAGTTGGGGTGGAAGTCATCAGTGAGTGTGACTGGGAGATCACAAGGAGACAGTTCAGAGCACTGTGACCATCCACCAGGCCTGGCGTGGAGGGTGGTTTATGTGCTCAGCACCTTAGAAAATGAAATTTCAATGCCAGGAAGTCTCAATACCCCCAGAATAATGGATTTAGCTTTCGATCTGGTTTTGGATAAACTTGTTTCAAAGAAACAAGAGACTGATAAATCAGTATATCTGGGAAGTTGATTTTTGGCAAGCTGGCCATTCTAGAAATTGATCATTCAGTGAATTGGTTTTTGGTTCATTGGCCTGCTACTTCAGTTACTGCATTTGTATGTTCTGAATTTTTAACCAATATCAGCGGCCAGGCGGGCAGGATCTGCTTTTCAGTTCCAACTAGAATAATGACTTCCAAGTGACAACTGCCATGAGCAACATGAAATGAATAATGGGGGCTGAGATTCATCCAGTAGGGCTTATGCAGGGCAGTTTACAGGGAGGAAATAGTAAACAGGAATTGGACTGACTTGCTGCTCTGAGGTGCCAAGAGAACACTCGCTCACACTTGATGAATTTATCCTGGGCAGGGAGGAGATGCAGATTCCTCTAGAACCTACTAGGGAATAGGGTAACATTATGAGTAACAAGCATTTATATCATACTTATTCTGTGCCAGGAACTTTACACATATTTATTCATCAACCTTCACAACAAATCCTAAGGAAACAAGCACCCAAGAGGAAACTATCACAGAGGGAGAAAGTGGTTTGCTAAGGTCAAACAGCCTGTAGCTGGTAGAACTGGGGTTTGAACCCAGGCACTTGGCTCCAGAGCACACACTCTTAATCTCTACAAATCATTGCCCCTCTATCTACCTCAACTAAATAAAACTCTGATCTTGAAACTCAGGGCTGGCTTGGAAAGATAGAAGGGATGCAGAAATGGACCTTTCCCTTGACAACAGGCCCTAAACAAGACTTCTCAGTGGGCGAGGAGAATTTGCTTCCCCAGGCCTCCTTGCCGGATCCTCCAAAGCCGTCCCAGAGACTGTTAGAGGCTGAAGCCCATGAATTGGATTGCTATGCTCAGTTCACTCCCAGGATTTGGCAGGTCAGTGTGACGAG
>JAQZBX010074346.1:0-14769 GCA_029593785.1 Cabassous unicinctus
AAACATTCGAAGAAGAATTAATACCAATCCTGCTCAAATTCTTCCAAAAAAAACTGAAGAGAAAGGAACACTATCTAATTCATTCTTTGAGGTCAACATCACTGATACCAAAGCCAGATAAAGATATTACAAGAAAATTACAGAAACTATTTATCTTATGAATATAGATGTAAAAATCTACAACAAATACTTGGAAATCAAATCCAATAGCACATTAAAAGAATTATACCCCATGATCAAGTGAGTTTTATCCCAGGTATGCCAGGGAGGATCAACATAAGAATATCAATTAACATAATATACCATATTAATAAAACAAAGGAGGAAAAAACCACATGATCATCTCAATTGACATAGAAAAGGCATTTGACAAAATCCAACATCCTTTCTTGATAAAAACACCTAGAAAAATAGGAACAGAAGGAAACTTCTTCAACATGATTGAGGGCATATATGAAAAACCCACGGCTAACACACTCAATGGTAAGAAGACTAAAAGCTTTTCCTCTAAGATGTAGAACACAAGGATGCCCACTGTCACCACTGTTATTCAACACTGTGCTTGAAGTTCTAGCCAGAGCAGTTAGGCAAGAAAAAGAAGTAAAAGGCATCCAAATTGGAAAGGAAGAAGTATAACTTTCACTATTGGAAGATGACACGATCCTATACATAGAAAGTCCTGAAAAATCTATAACAAAGTTACTAGAGCTAATAAATTCAGCAAAGTGGCAGGATACAAGGTCAACATGCAAAAATTAGTAGTGTTTTTATACACTGGTAATAAGCAATCTGAGGAGGAAATGAAGAAAAAAAAATTCTGTTAATAATAGCAACCAAAATAATTCAAATATCTAGAAATTATTTTAACTAAACAAGTAAAGGACTCTGTGTTCATGGATTGGAAAACTAAATATTGTTAAGATGTTAATTCTACTGAAAGTGATTTACAGATTCAACACAATCCCAATCAAAATTGCAACAGCCTACTTTGCAGAAATGGAAAAGACTATCATCAAATTGATAGGAAGGGTAAGCCTAATAGCCTAAACCATCTTGAAAAAAAGAATGATATTGGAGGAGTCACACATCCCAATTTTAAAACATCTTACAAAGCTACAGTAATCAAAATAGCATAGCAGGTTTCATGCAGATCCTGTGGAAAGCAAAATAGAGGAGGGAAGGTGTCTAACCTAATGATCTGCAATCTGGCCTACACAGTATAAAGCTGCAGGAGCTAAAGGAGAAGATCCTGGCCGATAAATCCCTGGCTACTAGAACTGACCAGGACAGCAGAACTGCATTGCACTGGGCATGTTCAGCAGGACATACAGAAATTGTTGAATTCTTATTGCAATTTGGAGTGTCAGTGAATGATAAAGATGATGCTGGCTGGTCTCCTCTTCATATTGCTGCTTCTGCTGGCTGGGATTAGACTGTAAAAGCCCTTCTGGGAAATGGTGCTCAAGTGAACGCTGTCAATCAAAATAGCTGTACTCTCTTGTATTAGGCAGCTTCCAAAAACAGGCATGAGATTGCTGTTATGTTATTAGAAGGTGGGGCTAATCCAGATGGCTAAGGACCATTGTGAGGCTACAATAATGCACTGGGCAGCAGCCAAGGACACTTAGCCTGTGATGAGGAGAGAGCAGAAGAAGCAAAACTGCTGGTGTCCCAAGGTGCAAGCATTTACATTGAGAGTAAAGAAGAAAAGACACTCCTGCAAGTGGCCAAAGGTGGCCTGGGTTTAATAGTCAAGAGAATGGTGGAAGGTTAAGCAGCTTGGATTTTTTCTTTGTATGCGTTATGGTTGTCCTCAATGTTCTAGAAAGTAATTTACTTATGCGTAAGACATCATCTATGTATGATGAAGTTTTTCTCACCCTTAAAGTCTGATAACTTGTTGAATATGGTTCCTGTTAAGGTACTTGTTCTAAGCTTACAACTTGCTTTCCAGTCATTGAGTAACTGTTGAGTGTTCTATTGTTGTTGTATATTATTCTATATTGAATATTGGCTAATTTTGAGTAAGTGAATCTGTGGTCGTTGTGAGTCTTCGGCACCCTCCCATGCACACTCTGTCCCCCTCTGAAGCAAAACAAACCCAGGTAGCACCAGGCCAGTTGTTTGGCCAAATGTTTCTAGGTAGATTCTAGAATGTTCCTCCATATAGGTGAAACCTCTCTTGTTTTTCAAGTGTACACAGAGGCCTATGCGAATATTTTCTGTTTTTTTCAATTATAAGGTTTAATTTATTTTTGTTATAGGAGGAATGTTTTTATTTTTTAGTGGACCAAACTTTAAGATGGAGGGCATGCTGTCAAGTTTGGCATTCATAAACACTAAAATAAATAAAATAAAATAATGAAAAATAACGGTCATGTACCCATGTATCTTTTTAATGAGCTATTTCACTCTAAAATAAAATGTATTGTTTTTTTAAAAGGAAGTTTTAAAGTACCTATATAAGTCATCCTGTATTGAAAGGAAAGTTAAGTTTGTTAAAATTATATGTAACAAAAACGTATTTCAATTTGTATTTCAGAAACAAAAATAAAAAGTTGAGAGGAAAAAAAAAAAAGCATAGCACTGGCACAAGGATAGGTATGTACACCAATGGAATCAAATAAGAGTTCAAAATTAAACTCTCAAACCTATGGCCAAGTGATTTTTTGACAAAGGTGCCAAGTCCCCTCAATGAGGAAAGAATAGTCTCTTCAACCAATGCTTCTGAGAAAATTGGACATCCATATGCAAAAGAAAGACGATGGACCCCAACCTCACAACATATAAAAACATTAACTCAAAATGGACCAAAAAAACAAAATTAAAGAATTCCTAGAAAAAAACGTAGGAAAGCACCTTTAGGACCTTGTGTTAGGTGACAAATTCTTACACTTGACACCAAAAACAAGAACAACAAAAGAAAATATAGATTTTGTCAAAATTTAAAACTTTTGGGCTTTAAGAGACTTCAACAACCAAAACAATGAGAGAAATATTTGGAAACCATATATCCAGAATATATATATTTTTTTAAATCTACAACTCAACAACAAAAAGATGAACAACCCAACTAAACACATGGGCAAAAGACTAGAATAGACATTTCTCCAAGAAAGATATACAAATGGCCAAGAAGCATATAAAAAGATGCTCAACATCATTAACCATTAGGGAAATACAAATCAAAAGCACAATAAGATATCAATTTACATACACTAGAATGACTACTATTAATAATAATAATAATACGTGTTAGAGAGGATGTGGAGAAATAGGAACACTTGCTCATCATTGGTGGAAACTTAATGGTAGAGCCACTTTGGAAAATAGTTTAACATTTCCTCAGAAAGTTAAACATGGAATTACCAAATGACCTTGCAATCCCATTTCTAGGTATATAACCAAAAGAAAAGAAAGCAGGGACTCAAACAGATATTTGCACACTGATGTTTACAGCGACATTATTCACAATGGCCAAGAGGTGGAAGCAACTCAAGGGCCCATCAACAGATGAATAGATAAACAAAATGTGGTATATACACACAATGGAATCTTATTAGTCATATAAAGAAATGAAGTTCTGATACGTGACCAGATGAATAAACCTAGAAGACATCAGGAAAAAAAAAAAATAGAAGACATCAGGTTAAAGTGAAAAAGACCAGATACAAAAGGATAAATATTGTACAACGTCACTGATATGAAATAATTAGAATTAAGCAAATTCTTAAAGTCAGAAACCAGAATACAGGTTACCAGGGACTGCAGCAGGTATAAGGAATGGGGAGTTAATGCTTAATTGGTACAGAAGTTCTGTTTGGGGTAAGGGAAAAGTTTCAATAATGGATAACAGTGATGGTAGCACAACATTGTGACTGTAATTAACACCACTGAATTATATATTTGAATGTGGTTAAAAGGGAAAATTTTATGTTGTATATAAGTTACTAGAACTAAAAAAAAAACAAAAACAAAAACCCACAGGCCTATATAATGCAAACAGTGAAGCTAATGTAAACCATGAATTATAGTTAATAGGGTAACTATAACATTGTTTCATCATTTGTAACAAAGGAATCACACTAATGCAAAGTCTTAATAGGGAAAACTGCATGTATGAGAGAAGTACATGGAAACTCTGTATTTTCTGCATGATTTTCTGTAAACCTACAACTTCTCTTAAGAAAAAAAAACATGAAGGAACTTTGGGAATTTGTGAAAGAAATAAAAAAGGGGAGGGAAAAATATGGGGGCACTACAAACTAGAGACTTCATTTCATTTATTTTCATTGTTTTATTACACCTTTCCTTCCTGGATTTTATCTTAAGGAATATTAAACAGAAACCTTCAGCATACAATCATACATACTACGAGGACTTTCGTTTTTATTCCTCGGGTTCATGAAGGTGAGAACCCCTTAATTTCTATATTGTGGAAATAAAATATTTTCCTAACATCTAGGTATACTAATATGGAGCAATCTTTAAGGTATAATGTCAAGCAAGGTGCAAAACAGTTTATATCATATGCTTTTGTTTGTGTTAAGGAAAATGCACTCACACGCATATTCTTGAATACAGAAAGGATAGGCAATCAGTGAGCCTGGGCTCAAGGCTTAGCTCTGCACCTCCTTTGCTTTTATCATGCCACTTAACTTGGGCCCCAGATCATTCATCTACAATATACCCATACTCATCTAACAATAAACAGGTAATCTACCATAATTGTTTTAGTTTCCTAGCTGCTAAAACAAAGGCCATACAATGAGTTTGCTCAAAAACAGGAATTTATTGGTTCACAGGTTCAGAGGCTAGAAGGCTTGCTTCCTCCAGGAGTCGATATATTCTGGCTGCCTGACAAACTTTCCAGTTCCTTGGCTTTTTCATCATATGGCAATGCACATGGCGGTGTCTTCTTTCTCTTCTAAGATTCATTGATTCCCAGCTTCTGGCTGCTCCCCAGGTCTTTCCCTTCTGTGTCCAATTTTCTTTGCTTATAAGAACTTCAGACATATTGGATTAAGGTCCACCCTCATTCAGTTTGGGCATACCTTAACTAATAATATCTTAAAAGGTCCTATTTACAAACGGTGGGTTCACACTCAGAGGGCTAGAGGTTGGGACCTGAATATGCCTTTTTTGGGAGAAAGATTCAATCCTCAACAGTACCTGCATCATAGATGTTTAAGTCAGCCAAAAGGGGTGCTGATGCAAAATACCAGAAATCTGTTGGCTTTTATAAAGGGTAGTTATTTGGGGTAGAAGCTTACAGTCACAAGGCCCTAAAGAGTCCAACTCAAGGTACCATAGAGGTACTTTCTCACCCAAAGTCTGTGCCACGTCTTGATGCAAGATGGTGGCAATGTAAGCGAGGGTTCTGCCTTCCTCTTTTCTCTTAAGGCTCTGTGGTCCCAGCTTCTTCTAATCTCAGCTGTAGGCTAGCAAAAGGCTTGTCTCTCTTCCTGGGGTTCTTTTCTTTCTGGGCTCAGCTGCTGTGTTCTCATCACAAGGTCAACTGTAGACTATCAGGTTCATCCCTCTTCCCGGGGTGTTTCTATGGAGCACTCTCTCTTCCTGCAAATCTGCTTCTGTGTTCTCCTTCCCTGTGTATTTACTTCCGTGTGAGCATGTTTCATCCCCAAGTGGGCTGGGATTCGAGCTGAGTTGCACTCTAATGATGTGGTTGGATCAGAGCCCTAATCGTAACATAATTTAATCAGATGTCTCAGCTGAAACTAATACAATCAAAGGGTTATCACACCAGAGGAACCAGCCAGTTTACAAACATAATCCAGTATCTATTTTTGGAATTCATAAACAATGCCAAACTGCTACAATAGGCTTCAAGGAAGATATAATAAGATACTATAAGTATAGTAATAACTAGTAACTATTGACTGCTATGTAGATTATGATTATTTTATGGAAGGATTCATAAAAATCTGTTAACACTGGAAGACTTATTTTTTTCTAATAAAAAAATAAAATAAAAAAAGCAACATGTACACTTCCTAAAAGTGACCACTGGGAGAATACAAGACAATCTTGCCTGAAAATATGCCACAGTGATGTCTGCCTATTTAATACACAGGTGAAAATCTATACCACACTCTGTTCATAATACAAGATTGACCTCTTAGAGGGTTTGTTCCAAGAACAGATATGTCACAAGAACACATTGTCCACATATTAAAACAAAGCCACAAATACAATGGTACTGAAAAGAAAGAAATGTCCCTTATGTAAGATGTTCACTCACATGTCAAGGGGATTAGGAAATACTATTATCAAAAGAAACAAATAAATAAACAGCTATGGTTCTATAGATAAATACCTGTATGTAGAAAGGAATTCCAGCACTACGCCTTGTAGCACAGAGTTTAGATGAAGGATCACTGCATTTAATTTCTTCTAAAACATTCCATAACCACTGTTCCAGCAGCTTTTGAAGACTCACATTAGGGCACCTATGAGACATATTTAAGCAAACATTTGGAATTATCAGATACCAAAAGGTAAAGGTACAAACAAACTACTGATACACATTAATAGAATAAAAATAAATATCCTTACAGTTGGGGGTGGGGGGGAAGTGGAAAATATATAAATATCTTACTTTCTACTTTTCATCTACTTTCCTCTTTATTATGGGTCTATATATGGAAACAAACACCTAAAATCCAAAGGAAAAGAGTTCTCTCTTTTAAATTGAGTAACACATTCTGCAGAAGGGTAACTGATTTCCAATTTGCATGAGAATTTTATCTCCTACAAACACATTTGAGATTTTTTTCTTTACTCTAATTTGGTGAAACTACAGTTTCTCACTAAACATTCCAAATAACTCAAATCTAGTGGTACAGCTCACATAGAACAAAATATTTATAAGTAATAATACTTTAAAGTAAGCATTTTTAAAAGTTTGACATGGGCCTAAAAATTATGATTTCAGCCATAAATGTTACAATCAAATCTCCACAATGCCAGCAGACTCCGTGACTTTAAAGGTTTCTTTGCAGCATTAAATATCCAGCAGGACACCCTTACTTCTTCCCACCACTCCCCATTAGCCACCAAAGGCAGCAATCAAAAATCTGAGCCACCAGATTAAGAGAAACCCAACGAAATAACAAGCAAATGCAATGTGCAGACCTTGTTTAGATCCTGATTTGGACAAACCAAACTTAAAAACGATATTTTCCAATAATAGGGAAAATGCAAACATGTTTTAGACCTTAGAAGGCACCAAATAATTATTTATAGGATGTGCCTATGGCACTGCGAACAAGGAATAGAGAGTCTATAATTTTTAGAGCTGCATTCTGAATCACACAGGAATAAAAATAATACCTATGGGATTTACTGGTTTGTTTGTTTTTTTCTTACTTTTTATTTTGAAAGACTTTCAAACTTACAGGTGTTACAAAATTAACACAAACCCCATACAGAGAACTCCAACATACTTCTACTCCCCAGGTACCCAGATCCATCAATTGTAATATTTTCCCACATTTGCCATACCATTCTATCTATCCACCCATCAGTCTATCAAGCTATTTGCTGAACACGTGAGTGTAGGTTGTATACATCATCCTCTTTGAACACTTAACACTACCATGTACATATCCTAAGAAAAATGTCCAGGTTTCAACAGTCTCCTGTAGGAATTTACTGAGTTTGGAAGACCAAAGGGAGAAAGGAACTGCAGGAGACGAGAGGTATTTTCCTATTTCCTTCTTCTTCCTATCAACTGCATTGAAATACTAGTACAACAAATACTAGTTTGGTAGCACTCCCCAATACTGTAGATGAGTTCTTTCTGGGCCTACCTGAGCTGGCTACACCAAGGTTCTAGCAAAGGCAACCGATCAAGGAGGCAGGCAAGTCTGGGATCAGAGTTGGCTACCTCACCATGTGTCACCCTCCCTTGCTTAAACTTACAATGGTTCTTTTTTTTTTTTTTTTTAATATATATATTTTTTATTTTTTTAAAGATACTTAGATTGCACAAATGTTACACAAAAAATATAGGGATTCTCATATGTCCCACTCCCCACAGTTCCCACACCCTCCCATACAATGGCTCTTGACTGTTAACCAAATCTTGATCTAACTCCTAAAAATATATAATGAATAAAACAAAGGAAAACATTACATACACACAATACTATTTATATAAAGCTTAAAACATGCAATACAATATTATATACTGTTTATACACTTATTACATAGAAATATCATAAAAATATTCATGGGATTAATAAACTCCAATATCAGATACTGATTACTTCTGTGGAAGGAGAAAGAGAAGTAGTATTGGAGTTAAGTACACAGAAGGCTTTAATAGTATCTGTAACATTTTACTTTTTAAAAATCTGAAATAAATTTGGCAAGAATGTTAAGATTTTAAAAGCTATTTTGGTCTACACAATTGTTATTTCAGTATTCTCTCCATTTTGGCACTGCTCCAAAGTGGCTGAGAGAGAATTAAAATATAGATTGACACCAAAGCCCTTCTTAATAAGGCATTATTTCAAGGTGACTGTCCTATAATGCTCAGTTACACATTTGCTTTGATCTGACTCATAATAAAGGAACTACTAATTCTCTATTGTTTGTTTCAGTGAATTTCATTCATTCATTTTTTTAAAAAGATCTACAGAGTACCTAGTAGTTGCTTGGCACTTTGCTTTACCCTGGGAATGGAAGAGTAGAATAATAATTCCAAATGACACATAATTCAGAAAGTGTTTTCATGTAGCTTTGGAATGTATTACAGAGTATATTGTTTGGTAAAAAGGTACCTTCCAAATCATGTTTTATTCAGGTTAACATTCAGATTGATTTCAAGCCCTCATCGTCAACCATCAGGGTGGGCATGATATGGGTGGAAAGCTAGCTAGAGAACTGAAATATCCTGCAGAAAACCGATGCAGTGGATAACCCACTTGTGACTGACTTGGAATTAACTGTGTCTACTCATTTCTGGAGGTCCTCCAACTCCCTTGGGCAACTGGGGAAATTTACTACAGTTATTAAACTGTTTTCTTACATTAACTGAATGATTCACCACTGGCTTAAAGGAATTTTTTCAAGTGCAAACACAAAGCAACTAATTTTACATTTAAACATGAAGTACATTTAAAGCCAATACATGAACAAAATTCCCAGAAGAATACCAAAACCAAGATCATCAGGACACTAATCCTGTATCTCCATCAAATTCCACCCTCAAATGAGTAAGGGTTAAGCCTCTACCAAAATCTTTATTCCTCAAATAGTAGTTAACTTATCAAGCTGCTAACATTAATGTTAAGCTGTTAACATTTGCACAAGAATGCAGAAAATTCCTGCCCTTCCCCACAAACATAGACCTTCATTTTGTCAGGTTTAAGAGCAACAACTCCAAATGAAAATTCAGTCCAATAAATAGGTTACTGCGTCAAGTAAGAAAAATAAAAATAAAAGCAAAGCTACTTATTTGCTAATTGTCAATAAACTTGTACCTTACATGGTCTCTTATTTCTCTTCCCTTATTTTTCATTTGCCAACCATTTTAAATAATTCTAGATAATTCAAAAAGAAAAAATAAAGAGCTTGTTTGGGGGACAAAACCAGAATTTGTCCCTAACCTTGACAACGAACAAATAATATGTGTTTACTCAAGCTCAACATCACCTGTCATCACCATTATCATCTGAATGAAAATAGCAATAACAACAAACTCTTAGCCTGGCTATACAGAATAACATATTTTCATACTTAAAATACTAAGCAACATCTATCTGAGTAAATGATACACAGGCAATTAAGGGAGGAATAATTAGTACTAGTCTCATACACAATACAAAGACATAAGATTTTACTCTTTTATATAGACAAAAACAGAGGAAACTGAAAAATGTGTACATTTTTTAAAATGTGAGGCTTTCAGGGGAAGATGAAAAGATAATCTGATGATTTTAGAATCATTTCCATCTCTGTTATGAGAATTCCATTTTTCTCAAACACTCACCCAAATCCAAGGTTTTACAAACCTAGAACATAAAAAGCAATTGAGGGAAGCAGATGTGGCTCAAGCAATTAGGCTCCCATCTACCACATGAGAGGTTCTGGATTCCTTTCCCGGGGCCTCCTGGTGAAAGTGAGCTGGACCGCGCAGAGAGCTGGCCTGAGCAGAGAGCTGGCACAACAAAGAAAAAAGAGAAAAGGGGGACAGACAATGAGAGACACAAGAAACCAGGGAGCTGAGGTGGCTCAAGCGACTGAGTGCCTCTCTCCCACATCAGAGGTCCCAGGATCACTTCCCAGTGCCTCCTAAAGAGAAGACAAGAAAACAAGCAGACACAGAGAACACATAGCGAATGGACACAGAGAGCAAGACAGTGAGCACAAAAACAACAAGGGAGGAGGGGAATGAATAAAATAAATCTTTAAAAAAAAAAGCAATTGAGACTACTGCCTTTGATCTGGGATGGGAGGGCTGTAATCTTATACTTAAGGTTTGGAGAAAAAAAATTATCTACAATGCAAAATAATGTGTTTGCTTTCCCAAGCACATGCTTGTCCATGTACTAGTCTAAAATCATCTATTGATGATACTGAACAAACTGATCTAAGGTTCCAAGCACAAGTAGGAAAAGGGTTAGAGTAGGATAAAGGCAGCTTGGAGAGGGTAAGTATGATTTCTGGAAACAGAAACTTTACCTCCATTTAACTTACACAATCATATTGTTTCTCCTTTGTCCCATCCTCCCCCTTTTCCCCTTTTCCATGCAACTTCATAATATACACATATGTACTTTATTTGTTCACAATCTTAAAGCTACTTACTAGGTTCCATACGTGTTAATGTTTGTACAGTTCCCAGGATACCTTTTGTTTTTATACCCACGTGGTTGAAGGCTCTCAGAAAAAAAGATTTCCAGGGAGCACAAAAACCCAAACTCCTCCCCCTAGCTCCCCAAGCCCTACATATATGGACAACCTCATTCAACTTCATCTTATACCATTTTTGGTTTTCATTGTCGTTGTTGTTTTTAAGGAGGTACTGGGGATTGAACCCAAGACCTAGTACATGGAAAGCGGGCGCTCAACCACTCAGCTACACTCAGACCCCCATTTTGTTTTTAAATACACAAAGGGCTTTCGCACTAGTTATTCCCAGTGCATGGAAAGCCCCTCCCTCATTCAGTCCTTGTCATTCAGGCCTTGGTTTAAAATATTACTTTAAGAGGAAAGAGACTTTAACCTTACCACCAAATTTGATCATACCAGAAACATAATGGAGTTCTGGGAAGATGGCGTCGTTGTAGGTGGGCACTCCCAGCTCTCCAACAAAAAATGGCTGAGAAGAGCAAAATCCTACCTGAGTGAGCTACTGGGAACCCACAGAGCAGGAGGCTTCAGGGCACTGATCTGCAGAGAACTGGGCAAGGAGACAGAGAGGACAAGGGAAAACCGAAACACAGACAACACAAAGAAAACAGAATAAGAGGAACGAAGGATCAAAGTGAAACCTTACCACACACACAAAAACAACAACAAAATAAAACCCTAAAGGAGAAAGAGAAGCTAATCAACTGAATAAACCCGTCAAGATAAACTGATACCTAGACACCAACAAAAAATTGCAACCCATACCAAGAAACAGGAAGACATGGCCCAGCCCAACGAACAAACTAAAAAACAGGAGGAGATACAGAACATGGAAAAACTAATCAGAGATGTCCAAACAAATATCATGAATCAACATAATGAAGTAAAGGAAGAGATTAAGGATATTAGAGAAGACACTGGGGGAACACACTGAAGAAACTGCAAACATACATAAAAAGATTACAGATATGATGGTGATAAATAGCACAATGCAAGAAATCAAAAATACACTGGAAGCACATAACAGCAGATCTGAACAAGCAGAGGAAAGAATAAGCAATGTGGAACACAGTACAGCTGAAATAAAACAGATAGTAAAAAAGAGAGCTAAAAAGATAGGAAAAACCCAGCAGGGACTTAGGGATTTGAATGACAACACGAAACACACAAACATACGCATTATAGGCATTCCAGAGGGAGAAGAGAAAGGAAAGGGGACAGAAGGTGTATTAGGAGAAATAATGGCTGATAATTTCCCAACCCTATTGAGGGACATGGGCGTACATGTTCAGGAAGTGCAGAGCACCCCAAACAGTATAAATCCTAACAGGCCTACTCTAAGACATATGCTTGCCAAATTGTCCAATGCTCAAGACAAAGAATACTGAAAGCAGCAAGAGAAAACAGATCAATCACATACAAGGGAAGTTTGATAAGATTAAGTGCTGATTTCTCATCTGAAACCATAGAGGCAAGAAGGCAGTGGCATGACATAGTTAAGGTGTTAAAAGAAAAATCTTCCAGCCAAGAATTCTCTATCCAGCAAAGCTGAGATTCAAAAATGAGGGAGAGTTCAAAATGTTCACAGATAAACAGAAATTAAGAGAGTTTGTCAATAAGAAATCTGCCCTTCAAGAAATACTAAAGGGAGTCCTGCAGGTCGAAAGGAAAAAACAGGAGAGAGAAAGTTGGAGGAGAGTACAAGAACAACTAAAAAGATAAAAAGAGAAATAAAAACAACATATGGCATACATAAACCTAAAGAAAATATGGCTAATGTAAGTAATTCCTTGACAGTAATAACATTAAATGTTAATGGATTAAACTCACCAGTCAAGAGACACAGATTGGCAGAATGGATAAGGAAATAGGATCCATCTATATGCTGTCTACAAGAAACTCACCTTACACCCAGGGACCCAAAGAGGCTGAAAGTGAATGGTTGGAAAACAATTTCACATGCAAACAATAACCAAAAAAGGGTAGGATTTGCTATACTAATATCAGACAAAATAGACTTTAAATGCAAAACTATTATAAAAGAAAAGAAGGCTACTATATACTAATAAAAGGCATACTCTATCAAGAAGAAAGAACAATCATAAACATTTATGCACCTAACCAGGGCACCTCAAAATACATGAGGCAAACACTGGAAAAACTAAGTGGAAAAATAGATGCCTCTACATTTATAGTGGGGGAATTTAATACACCATCATCACCATTAGACAGAACATCTCAACAGAGAATCAATAAAGTAACAAAGACCTTGAATAATACATTAGAGGATCTGGACCTAAAAGACATATACAAAACAATACATCCAAATACAGCGGGATATACATTCTTCTCAACTGCACATGATTCATTCTCCAGGATAGACCACATGCTAGGCCATAGAATAACTCTTAATGAAATCAGAAAGATTGAAATTATACAAAGCAATTTCTCTGACCACAATGGAATGAAGCTAGAAATCAGTAAGTGGCAGAGAAGCAGATTAGGCACAAAGATATGGAAGTTAAACAACACACTCTTAGACAATTAGTGGGTCAAGGAGGAAATTGCAAAAGAAATCAGTAACTACCTTGGAACAAATGAAAATGACAACACTACGTATCAAAACCTATGGGATGCAGCAAAAGCTGTACTGAGAAAGAAATTTACAGCCATAACTACATATATTCAAAAAGAAGAAAGAGCTAAAATCAAAGACCTTACTGCACATCTGGAGGAATTAGAAAAAGAACAACAAACTCAATCCAAAGGAAGTAGAAAGAAGGCAATAACAAAGATTAGAGCAGAGCTAAATGAAATTGAAAATTTGAAAGCACTAGAAAAAACAAAGAAAACCAAAAGCTGGTTCTTTGAGAAGATTAATAAAATTGACAAACCCTTAACTAGACTAAAAAAGAAAAAAAGAGAAAAGATACAAATACATAAAATAAGAAACAAGGAAGGGGATATCACCACTGATCCCACTGAAATAAAGAGTATCATAAGAGGATACTTTGAAAAATTGTATGCCAACAAAATGGATAATTTAGAGGAAATGGACAAATTCCTAGAAACACACAAACAGCCTACATGGATGAAAGAAGAAATTGATGAACTCAACAGACCAATCACAAGTAATGAGATTGAATTAGTCATCAAAAACCTCCCAACTAAGAAAAGCCCAAGACCAGATGGCTTCACTGGTGAATTCTGCCAAACATTCAGGAAAGAAATAACACCAATCCTGCTTAAACTCTTCCAAAAAATACAAGTGGAGGGAACATTGCATAACTCTTTCTATGATGCTAACATCACCCAATACCAAAGCCAAACAAAGACGCCACGAGAAAGGAAAACTATAGACCAATCTCTATAATGAACCTAGATGCTAAAATCCTCAACAAAATACTTGTTAATTGTATTCAACAACACATCAAATGAATTATGCACCATGACGAAGTGGGTTTCATCCCTGGTATGCAAGGATGATTCAACATAAGAAAATCAATCAATGTAATATACCACATAAACAGATCAAAAGAAAAAAAATCACATGATCATCTCTATAGATACAGAAAAAGCATTCAACAAAATACAGCACCCCTTCTTGATAAAAGCACTTCAAAAGATAGGAATAGGAGGAAACTTCCTCAACATGATAAACAGTATATATGAAAAACCCATAGCTAACATCATATTCAATGGTGAAATCCTAAAAGCTTTCCCTCTAAGATCTGGAACAAGACAAGGATGCCCACGGTCACCACTCTCATTTAACATTGTGTTAGAAGTACTTGTTCAAGCACTTAAGCAAGAAAAAGATATAAAAGGCATCCAAATTGGAAATGAAGAGGTAAAAATTTCACTATCTGCAGATGATATGATCCTATA
>JAQZBX010074347.1:0-14766 GCA_029593785.1 Cabassous unicinctus
CCCGCCTGCCCTCACAAGGAGGCGCCGGGAAGCGAACCCGGGGCCTCCCATATGGTAAACGGGGGCTCTATCCACTGAGCTACACCCGCTTCCCTAATATGACCCTTTTAAAACTTAAGTCAAATTTAAGATCTTTCCTAAAGTTCTGGGCTTAATTATTTCACTTCTCACTTTGCACTGGCTTCTCTTCTGAGGGCCAAAGTCCAACTTACTGGATTCTTGACCTGGAGGTCCCATAGACAGGCACCTCAAATTCTGCAAGTCTACAAGTAAGCTTGTTACCTTGTGAATCCCCCATAAACTTACTCTCTGTCCACCTTCCATATCTCAAAATGCAATATCATCATCCCCTCGATGACCCAGACATTCCCACCTCCTCCCTCTCATAGCTAGTCTTATCAGCTACCAGTCTTGCATAAAGGTGGTATTTACCTCTGAATTTTCTCTGAGTCTCTGACTCTTCATTTTCCTGCCAGTCTTTATCTGGGCCTAGTCACCTCCTTCCTGTATGCATAATTGTTCTGTCTCTAGTACTAATCTCACCCCTCTGTGGGAGGGGGCTTTTTAGAGGATACATTCCAGTACTCCAGAAGGTTCCCTTCCACCTCCCCACCCCCTGCCCAGGTAACCTTTATTATCAGAGTTCTTTTTTGGCCTATTCTTTAAACTTCATATAAATGGAATTATATAATATGCACATTTTGTGTCTGCTTTTTTTTCCTCAACATTATCATACAGCCTACATTTTATTTTATTTTATTTTTTTTTAAAGATTTATTTATTTTATTTTATTTATCCCCCCCTTGCCGCTTGTGTTGCTGTGTCCATTCGCTGCGTGTCTTCTCTGTGTCTGCTTATCTCCCCCTTGCTGTGAGGCCTTGCCGCATCAGCCCACGGCGCTGCGTGAGCCGGCCTGCCCTCACAAGGAGGCACCGGGAAGCGAACCCGGGGCCTCTCATATGGTAAACGGGTGCTCTATCCATTGCGCCACACCCGCTTCCTGCCGTGAGGTTGCTGCATCAGCCCACGGCACGGCACCGCTCAGGCCGGCGTGCCCTCACAAGGAGGCCTCGGGAGGTGAACCTGGGCCTCCCATATGGTAAACGGGGGCTCTATCCACTGAGCCACACCCGCTTCCCACAGCCTACATTTTAAATCACACCATCCCAAATACATTTCCAACACTGGTGGAAATCAGTCTCCATCTTAAAAAAACAATCTGGTAACAAACCAAAAGAAACTTTATTTTATGAATATGAAGAAAATGTGAAACTGAGATCTGTGAATTTATTAGTAGGCTCAAATATGAAATAGTACCACTTGGGGTGGGGGGTTATTAGATTAGCACTACAAAAGTGGTTTAAAATTAACTTCATTTACAAAAATGTTTAGCAAATAGAAAGTACAGTCCATTTTTCATCACAAAAAGAGAGAACTGAGATGGCCTTTGATACATAAGATTGAAAAACGAAAATATTGGCACTTGTGTAGTGAAGAATTTGGCCTTGCCCAAAAAGAGGTCTGGCTTTTGCCCCTGACTTCTGGGAGGTAAAATCTATGTCATACCTGATAGGAGTGTCTTTGTTGAGGCTGGGGGTTGGCCATATTGGATCTTAAGGTGGGGCCTGCCATACAGATAATCTTAAGGGTGAGGGCTAGCCATGACAGAAAGCCAAACACATGATTTAGGGTGAGGGGTTCTGGTCATGTGGTATCAGTCAGCCTGAAGGTTGAGCTCAATCACATGGGTAATCAATTAATCATTCATATCTGCATAATAGAGCTCCAATAAAAACTCTGAACACCAAGGCCTGGGTGAGCTTCCCTGTTTGGCAAACTCGTTATTTTGCCATGGATCCAGGAGGGTAACATATCCTGAGGACAATACAAGCTTTGCATTTGGAACCCTCCCAGACACTGTCCTATGCATCTCTTCCTCTGACCTATTTTAATCTGTATCCTTTCCCTGTAATAAACTGTAACAGTGAGTATAATAGCTTTGAGTGAGTTCTATGTGTCCTTCTAGTGAATTATTGAGCCTAAAAGTGGTTATGGGAACCTCTCAGACTTGCAGTTGGTGTCAGAAATGAAAGAGTGTAAGTGGTCTTGTGTGGACTCCTTCCTCTAACTTTGTAGTTGGATCTTAACTCATTACACATGATGCCAGAAGTTCTGGGTAGATTTGGCAGTTGGGAGGACTGTGCCCTCAAACTTTGCAGTTTGGCTAACTCCAGATAGCAGCTAAAATTTGTACTCAAACATTCTTTTGTGCTTTGACATGTATTTTGACTCCTGTGACTATCCTCTTTTTAATCCCAAAGCTATTTCACTCTCTTTACCAAGTGTGATGTTTTAGCAGCTATTGAACAGAATCTTCTGTGACATGTGTGAGAACAAAAATTGAAATTACTGCTTTGAAAATGACAAATTACTCAGAATTACTGAAATAAATATTCTATGAACTATAAACTTTTGATTTTGACTCTAATGTAATAGTAAGTCTTTAAAATTATTTATGCTTAATTGACATGAAATATGGCATATTTATAATGCAATTAAAAATTACATCTGCTTAGCCCACTCCCTTCCTGAGTTCCAGCCCCATTTTTGTCCAAAAGCCTAGGAGACATATCCATGTGACTAAGTTAATAGCAACCTCAAACACCAGTTTTGCCCCCTTCATTCTATATAGTGATGAAGGGCAACCCCAGTCACCCAATCACCCAAGCCAGACACCTGTGAATCAACATCGTCTCCTCTCCATTCACATACAGGCACCACATGCTATTAGTTTTATCCAAACATCCTGTTGAAACCATCCCTTAAATATTTCTCAGTCCTGTACCCTTCTATTTCTACCAGCATTTACTTTGTTCTGTTTCTTACCTGTATAACTACCAGTAACCTTCCTACAACTAGCCTTCTAATTGGTCCCCTTGTCTCTAGTCTTATTCAGCTGGAACCCAGCTGGTTTACTGAATAAGTTCAATAAACATTTGGTGAGTACCTACACTGTGAAATTTCTATAGGTGGCATCAGTGACATAAAGATGAGTTAAGACAGTTTCTGCCTTTGAAGGGCTTATGGTCTAGTCAAGGGAGAAAGGGCATACAGTGGAAATGACTATCAGATGGATATTGGTTCAAAAATGTCAGTTCTGCTACTTACTGGCTGTATGACTTTGGTTCAGTTGCTTAATCTCTTTGAGCCTTATTTCTTCATTTGCAAAATGGGGATATTAATGCTCACCTTCCATAGCTGTTGTTAAGGATTTGAAAAATACTCAAATGTCTGGCACGTAGATATAAAAGAGATAGTGGCTATTATTGTTAGTTTAGCTATCCACTTATAATAGATTTAGCATCTTCTCAATGGATATTAAAATTAGTTTTTTCTAATCTATTAATATTACCTTGTAAAATTTACCTTCTATTGCAGCAGGTGTAATATAGTACTATAAAAACTGTATTTTTATAGATCCAAAAAGCAATTATATACAGTAGTTAAAAATATGGACTCTGAGGCAAACAGACCTTGATTTTAATTGTTTTAGCCACCTCTTAGCTGTGTGATTTAACCAAGTCACTTAGTTTTCCTCAAATTTCTTAACTCTTGGATTGGATTAACATGTAGCTATTTCAAAGAATTGGTGAACTGATTACTACAGTGTCTAGCATGTAGGAAGCTGTTTATAAACGTTAACAGAAAATGATGTCTGGAAGCTGTTCACCAAAATGTTACCATTGGTTACCGCCAGATGGTGGGACTTCAGGGAATATTTATTTTATTCTTTGTATTCTTCTTACTGCTTGAGTTTTTTTTTGTTTTTGTTTTTGTTTTTTAACCCAAGCACATGTAATTTTTATGGAAACTATAATAAAGTTGTTAAAATTTACCTTCTGAATTCAAGAGTTCTTGTTTCATCTTTCCAATACCACATCCCTAATCGTAATCCCGAATGCTGTAAAAATAAAATGATTGCAGCAAAAACAAAAAAAAAGTTCAATTTACAATACACAGGTCACAATGAACCTTTAACAACAATTCCTTCCATTCCTTCTTTATTCAATAAAGACGTAGAACTTACAAGTTGTGTTTTTTGCCTTTCTAAAAAATGTGAAGCCAGGATTTCATCCTTTTTTTGATGAAAAGTGGGGAGGGAAGTGGGGAGGGAGAGAAGGAACTTCACTTGGGCTGCCTAGGGCTCAAGGCTCATCATAGCAATTTACCGATGAATTGGGACTCAGACAACAATAAGCTATTGACCTGGGTAGCCTAAACTTTTTAGCTGAATTAGACTTTCACTCTAGAACCCTGCTATAACTTTGACTCCGCCTTTCGGAGGAAGTTGGCAAGGAGCAAGTTTAGCCTTTCACATAGGGGTGAAGAGTCACAGCAGAGCTGCTTCCTCTGCAGTGGGGCTATTTATTTTGCAACCAATTAGAGGTTTTCATAAATATCTAAATATCTGCCGTTTCTGCGGAAGAAGTCAGATTCAATTCTAACCGTTTGCTGAACAGGCCTCGAAGTTTTGTTCTTGTAGGCAAATATTCCCACATCATTTAGAGTATTGCTCGCTGGGGGGGCGAAGGCGGCGACTAGCCTCCAGGGAGGGCTAGGGGCGCGGCAAAAAGAAAAGTGGGCGTCCCCCGCCTTGGCCTCGCCACGGAGCCCTCCCGGTTTCCGCCACGCCTACCACCGCCAGAGTGTGGGGACAGCCTAGGCTGCACTTACTTCTTGCCGGGAGGTGGGTTGCGCGTCCAACCGCTTCCTCCTTGAATAAAGTTCCGGCTGCCGAAACATGGCCTCCTCCTGCCCTTCTCACTGCAGCGTCGAGGCAACCGCCCGTCGGCGGTTGGAACCTGCGGTCTGCGGGGCGGGGACCCTTCCTGCTTCCGCCGCGGACTGAACGGGCGTCCTGACTCGGGTTCTGAGGTCGCCAAAGCATCACCTTTCACCCCGTCCGCCTCCTTGCTGGTGGTGTCTTATTGGCTTATCCATAGTTAAGCTGCCCCGGGGTTGACTCTAGTTTATCCACCGCATCCCAAACATAAAATTAAACCACTTTTTAAAAAATGGAATAGCTATACTCAATTCTATAGGGAAGATCCGTTTATTCCAGACTTTAATGGTTAGCACCGTTAAGTTCAAATTCAAGTTGGACCTAGCTTGATTTGGAGAATGGGTGTTAGGAAGAAGCAGTGTAGTCTAGTGAGAGAACATGGGCAGGGAAATAAGATTTTCGAAACTTGGTTCTGCTGCTTAACTAGTAGAGTCTGGGACAAGAAAACTCTAATCCTGCATCCTCATTTGAGAAAAATCACGGAATCTGGATGGAATCCACCTCACAATCGTTATAGGAAGACCTCATTTAAATACACTAGTGGCCAGTTAATTTCTTCAATATATCCCAATGAATGAAGTTGAGGAAAAGTTGTTTATTTTTTCTCCCTAATTAAGAGAAACCACTCGAGGTCATATAATTATCTAAAAAACAGAATTAAGTTGCTGGTCTCAAGTTCGAGGCCCATAAGTGAATATAATGTATGTTTATACTATGAAAAAGTCATCATGAACAGATTTTCATGGTGTTAAAATCCTAACTAAAAAAAATTAATGTAAGAAAATGGTAATGCCAGCTTTTAATTAGCAACTCCATTTTTGGTTGCTTATTTCTCCATTCAATTCACAAACATAACAACCTAATCTACATTGAAAGGGGTGGAGGAAAGGGCCTATGGCCTTCTTTGTTCTATGGGAAAAGACCTTTCAACATTACCTATGCCCCTATTAAATTTCAGAAGTGCAGGTGCCCTAAAATACTTCTATTCCCAGAGTTATAGCAAGAATAAATACTGAGCTTTTTAAAAGACTCATAATTTTTCCTCAAGAAATGACATTCTTTAATTTTAATGTTTAAACATAGACCTTCAATTTAATATATAACTACCTAAAATATTCATACATTAAATGGAAGCATTTGAATATTCTTGTTGCTCCTTAACCTAAGCAATTGTCCTGTAATATATGGCTATTGGGTTTTTTTGTTGTTTTATTTTCTTCACAGATGAGCCAGCACTCATTACTTTATTACTGAGAGCCATCAGGAAGAGGGTATTAAATTTTGCAGTAGACAAGGAGCAGAGGCAACAGCTAACAGTTCTTTTTTTTTTTACCGGGAGGTCCAGGGGATCAAACCCCGGTCCCTCCACATATGGTATACGGACGCCGAACCTCTTGAGCCACATCTGTTTCCAGGGTTTTTTTTAAATAACTTCAATTTAATTCCAGTTGTTATTTTATTAAGGGGAACCTGTCTTACAACAAAACTTTTATAAACTACATTCAATATAAAGTAGGTGAATGCCTTATCATGGGCCCAATATGAGATTCAAAACAAAATTTTTTAAAATTTCATCTAGACTGTTTTCCTTTTTAAGATTATACACTGGATAAATATTTAAAGAGATTCTCATTAATTCACCTTGAAATACTGAAGAAATAGGTGACATATTAAATACCCTCTTATGCATGTTAAAGATGTAAATAGCATCATCTAATAAGTCAAGTTTTAATGCTTTTCCCATTATACATATCAAATATAAAAATTTAAAGTGAGCTTGTTTTGAAATTTCACACATCTCATACTGTAAACCTGGTTATATTTTGAAAGATGTCTAGACAACTATGTTAATTAGACATTTAAGAAATACAAGTACCTGTTCTGAGAAGTATACTTTTCCAACCCCTTAGTATATTTTATGTATTGCATTTGCTTTATTCATGACTACTATTCCCTAGCAAAACTCACTACTTTCAAGTTCAAGTGATGCTAGTTATTCCTGAAACTGTAATTTAGCCCTGTCCTACCATCAAGTACTTTTTCCACTATCACTTACTATGGCTGATCTAACATCTGCTAAGAAGTTCCCAGGAGTTGCTAGGTTACCAGCTTCAACTGACTTCTAGAAACAGAGAATAGTTACTTTGGTGGAGTTATCCTAGGAATATTCAGATCTAGGTAAATTTGAGAAGGCAGAATTAAAAACTCTACAAGAAAGCTGAGAGTTTTACAAATTACATTTCAAAATAGCAGAAAATGAAGTATCTAACATAGATTGAGTTTACTGCTCACAAGTCACCAGAGGCCAGGCTATAGGATCACAGGTTTTGTGTTTGTTTTTTTGTTTTTTTTTGATACTTGAGAAACTATTAGCTAAAGTGAGGTCTAAAATGAGTCATACTAATACCAAATAAATAAAGACTCCATTATATTTTGAAGTAAAAGCAAGGGATAAACACTTTCAACAAAAAAGGGCTAGTAAAAGGATGGGTATTATCTTGGTAAACTTGATACTCACATTAAAAGTTACTCTAAGACTACCAATCACCTGATTCTGTTAGTACCAAGGCATTTGGTCAAATATTTATGTGATGTTATCTATATAGTCAATGAAACACCCTTAATGTCTCCTCACTGAAAACTTTCCACCAAGGGGACAACAGCTCAAGTTATCTTTAGCTTTTCAGAGTATAAAGAGCAATTAGTTTAAAAAAAAAATTTTAAGCTTATTTTGAAATAATTTCACAATTGACTTTTTATGTCTCCCTCCCCCATCCCAATGAAACTTACTAAAAAAAAAAAAAAAAAGTAAAAAAGCTTCTAAGTATATGAGTCAAACCTTTAAGTCATTACCAAAGCCCAAAATTATAAGGCTAATTTTCTCTAGTTTTTAAATTATTACTCTATTATTCCCAACATCGATCTCACTTTATGAACAGAATGGTACTAAATAAAAAATATTGCTTCTATAATTCACTATTATGAATAATATGAAGCAAATCTATAACACATGGAAAGAGGTATCAAAACGTCTATGTGCAGTGAAAACATTAGGTTAACAATATAAATATACTCTTCAATCAGCCTACTGAATTATTCAAAGAGACTAAATCAGAACAAAGTCGAAAAGTCATTCACTAACAAATAAAAATAAACACGGTGAACCTTCTTCTCGCAAGAATGTGGATTTTAAAGCTTAAGCCCAGGATAGTAGATCTCCAAAGGGTTGTAGTGTTCCTATCTGTAACAATCTCAAACTAGATTATAGGAAAATGGACAAATTGTGCATTAACAATATACAGGAATATCTTGTAGTCTGTCTTTTAAAAAAGGAAATCTATTCTAGTAATTTAAGATAGGCATTGCAACAGCATTATGATCCTCAAAACAGAAAAAAAAATTTTATCAAAATAACCCCTTCCCCTCTTCCCCCAATAATTAAAAAATTATCAAAATAACCCCTTCCCCTCTTCCCCCAATAATTATAACTGCTAGAAACATGTGTCTGAGACTGGAATTTGCTATAAACTCAGAAGTTAAATCTGGACTCTTAATGCTTTACAGTGGTTCTGTTTCAGGCACCTGTACATTACAGAAAGCAACTTGTTTCTATACTTCCTTTGCCTATTAGCAGAAGACAACTCCTGCCCCAGGTTTTATTAGTTCAGAGAAAGAATCAGTTTATACATAACCCTAGAATATAGCTTGTATTTTGCTGGAATATTCAGGTGCCAAGCCTTAGGAGTTTGAGTACACTGGAATATCCCAGTCAGGTTTCTCTAAAAGGGAAAAAAAAGTTTACCCACATCTTCTCCACTTTAGTTGTTGGGAATTTAAGGCAGGAACCCCATCTGAGAATTAGACAAGATTAGGTTAGACAAATTTTACATCATACTAATGTCTTAAATACCAAGATGGGTAGAACAGCAAAATTCGGGAAAATTGAGGACTCCCAGACAGTAGTTTTGAGATCAATTTCAGCTTTACTTTAAATTAGCATTTATGCATTTGTTTGCCAAAAGTATACCTGTCCTTAACACTACAGCAATGTTCACTTTTGTCTTAAAGAACTACATAAAAATAAACAATTCAAGCTTCTATATATTTTATTGTTACCAAGCTTCCACAGGACAAGTGTGCAAACTTCAGGTTTCCCATCTCAAACAAATCTCCATTCACGAACTAAGCTAATGAAAAATGCTCAAGTCAGCAAACACGCAAAATGTATTAAAGGGAAAACCTCAAATGCTTTTTTTAAAAATCAAACATTAGAACTAACCTTTTATAATTAAACTAAGTTGTACCTTTCCTTTCACATGCAATACACCGTGCTAAAGACTTCGAACAATAGATTTCGCACTTGGCACCCTAACATTTCAAATAACAAAAGAAAAAGGAAAAAAAAAAATAGAGAAAGGAAAAGAGGTTTACGCTGACTCGAGTACAAGCTTAGTCCACTTCCTCGATGGTCGGTCCCCCGGAGGCTCCAGAACCGCCGCCGCCAGGGCCGCCTTGGTAAAGTTTGCTGATGATGGGGTTGCACACTCTTTCGAGCTCTTTCTGCTTGTGTTCATACTCGTCTTTCTCTGCCATCTGGTTTCGGTCAAGCCAGTTGATCACCTCCTGACACTTGTCGAGGATCTTGTTTTTGTCCTGCTCGCTTATCTTGCCCCTCAGTTTCTCGTCTTCCACGGTCTGCTTGATGTTGTAGGTATAGGACTCTACAGCGTTTTTGGCCGCGACGCGATCGCGATTGGCCTCATCTTCCGACTTGTACCGCTCCGCCTCCTGCACCATCCGGTCAATGTCGTCCTTGCTCAGACGACCCTTGTCGTTGGTGATGGTGATTTTGTTCTCCTTCCCGGTGCTCTTGTCGGCGGCGGTGACGTTGAGGATGCCGTTGGCATCGATGTCGAAGGTGACCTCGATCTGGGGAACCCCGCGGGGCGCCGGGGGTATCCCGGTCAGGTCGAACTTGCCCAGCAGGTTATTGTCCTTGGTCATGGCCCGTTCGCCCTCGTACACCTGCACCAGCACGCTGCTCTGGTTGTCCGAGTAGGTGGTGAAGGTCTGCGTCTGCTTGGTGGGGATCGTGGTGTTCCTCTTGATGAGCGGGGTCATGACGCCGCCAGCCGTCTCGATGCCCAGAGACAACGGGGTCACGTCAAGCAGCAGCAGGTCCTGCACGTTCTCCGACTTGTCTCCGATGAGGATGGCCGCCTGCACCGCGGCGCCGTAGGCCACCGCCTCGTCGGGGTTGATGCTCTTGTTCAGCTCCTTGCCGTTGAAGAAATCTTGCAGCAGCTTCTGGATCTTGGGGATGCGGGTGGAGCCGCCCACCAGCACGATCTCCTGGATCTGGCCCTTGTCCAGCTTGGCGTCGCGCAGCGCCTTCTCCACCGGCTCCAGGGTCCCGCGGAACAGGTCGGCGTTGAGCTCCTCGAAGCGGGCGCGGGTGATGGACGTGTAGAAGTCCACGCCCTCGTAGAGCGAGTCGATCTCGATGCTCGCCTGCGTGGACGAGCTCAGGGTGCGCTTGGCGCGCTCGCAGGCCGTGCGCAGCCGCCGCACCGCACGCTTGTTGGGCCCGATGTCCTTCTTGTGCTTGCGCTTGAACTCCTCGGCCAGGTGGCTCACCATGCGGTTGTCGAAGTCCTCACCGCCCAAGTGGGTGTCGCCGGCCGTGGACTTCACCTCGAAGATGCCGTCCTCGATGGTCAGGATGGACACGTCGAAGGTGCCGCCTCCCAGGTCAAAGATGAGCACGTTCTTCTCGCCGCCCGCGCAGCCCTTCTTGTCCAGGCCGTAGGCGATAGCCGCCGCCGTCGGCTCGTTGATGATGCGCAGCACGTTGAGGCCCGTGATGGTGCCCGCGTCCTTGGTGGCCTGGCGCTGCGAGTCGTTGAAATAGGCCGGGACGGTGATGACCGCGCTCTGCACCTTGCCCCCTAGGTAGGCTTCGGCGATTTCCTTCATCTTCGTGAGGACCATCGAGGAAATCTCCTCCGGGAAGAAGGTCTTGATCTCTCCCTTGTACTCCACCTGCACCTTGGGCTTCCCTCCCTCACTCACCACCCGGAATGGCCAGTGTTTCATGTCCGACTGCACTGTGGCGTCCTCGAACTTCCGTCCGATTAGCCTCTTGGCGTCGAAGATGGTGTTGGTGGGGTTCATGGCCACCTGGTTCTTGGCGGCGTCGCCGATGAGGCGCTCGGTGTCGGTGAAGGCTACGTAGCTGGGGGTGGTGCGGTTGCCCTGGTCGTTGGCGATGATCTCGACCTTGCCATGTTGGAAGACCCCCACGCACGAGTAGGTGGTGCCCAGGTCGATGCCGATAGCCGGGCCGCGGGCACACATCCTGACTGAAAGACAGGCAAGCGAGGTTAGACGGGAAAGCGAGAGAGAGAGGAGCCGCGGCGTCAACTAACGCTCGCCTCCCGCAGCACACCGACAGGGCAACCGGCGTCTCCCTGCTCCCCGCGCGGCTCCCCGCTCTTATAGCCGCCTCCCCTCCGCCTTCTGGAAACTCCCAGAGCCAATCCGCTCCCAGGGCCGCCCGCACAAACTCTTCCAGCCCCGCCACAGGCTTGCCTGGGTGGGAGTGACCGGCCGGTGGCCCAACAGATTTCAAGTTGGGTGAGGGGCGGGACCTCGGCCGGAGCGAGAAGGCCGAGGGGCGGCCGTTATGCAAATGAAGCCCCTCCCACGTCTCGGGAGAGTCCCTGCGCCACGGCGCCTCGCGCACCGTCTACGGGTTGGGGGCGTTACGCTCGCGCCCTTTAGGCCAGGTGTACGCGCGTCTTCGCTGTCTTGGAGCATCGGATTGGCAGGGCACGCGGCCAATGCGCAGCGCGGACTTCCCAGCGCGGGGGGAGGAGGCGCGGAGGGGAGGCCTGTGAGTGCGGCGATCCGGGCGGTTTGTTGTGTTCCTGAGGTCTAAAATGTTCGGTTTCGGATAGTCAGACCAACCGAGCACGCAGGGATGGAGGAGATACATTCTGAGTTGGTCGTCCTGAGACAGTGCGGCCAGAGCCGGCATTTTTCTTCCGCCCGCGCTGTCCACACACTAGACGTTGGCGTGGTTGGGTCGCGAGGGCAGCTTGCCCCGGCGGGGACAAAAGGAGACAAAACCGAAGTTCCTTGGACGGGTCGGCCTCCTGGAATTTTATATTGCGTGCTTCGCAGCGTCTCAGTGGTTGTGGGCGCTCGATCAAAATTACATGGTGGTTAGTTTCTTTTTTTTTTTTTTTTTTGCGAGACAAAAAAATTGCGTCCAATTTTTTGCTGTTAAAACTAATGTTGATGTGGGAAAATGTGGGTGGACTAGGGAGCAGGGCATATGGGAATCCCCTATATTTTTTGTGTAGCATTTATATAATCAAAGTTTCTTAAAATATATATGTATTTTTAAAAAGTAATGTAATGTGAAAAAAATACTGCATGGCGAAAACCCTGGGCCCCGGGAGTGGCGCCAGGAGGGCCCGACGGTTTTTCCGCGCCGAGCGCACGGCGGCCTGCGAGGTCGCAGAAGGGAGTGGCTGCAACTCGTCCTCCCCGGAGCCTGCGTTGAAACGTTCTCCAACTCAGTTTTCGTTTTTCCTGCCTCCTACTGATTACAGCTTTCTGCTGTCGTCTCCCTGTTCTCGCCACTGCTTTCCTTACTTTCGGTCTCAAGTGCTTTTTCCGCCGCCTTGCGTTCGTGGGAAATATATACAAATCAAATTTGAACGTTGAAGCACCATAAAATAATCCAGTCTCACTCTCTGCACCATTCTCTCATCCCCTAGCATATGCACACTCGATCATGTTTATGACCAAATCATGCTTATGACTGAGTTCAACCGAATGAGATTACATGAGCTGTGTTACGTTAGAGGCTATAAACCCACAGGGATGAAGGTGGATGAAAAGGAGTGCAATTCATTCTCTCGTGTTTAAGAGGAATATGAAAATAGGTCTGGGAAGTACTCGGTGGCACCAGATGACACGAGATGGAAGCGGGCTGCTTATAAAAGGACTCCTGGAGGAAGAGAATAACCTGGAACAAAGGCAGTGATTCCCTTTGGGCGGGGGAGGTGGGGGGAGGTGGGGACAACCATTCATTCAAGGAAGTTTAACAGGTACCAGTACTATACTTCAAGGACTGTGCTAGGCTCTGACGGTGCAAAGACACATGAAATGGTCTGAGAGTCTAATAGAAAGGTAAACATAATTCGAGAGGAGTGCAGAGAGAACTTGAGGGAGGGGCCACACCCACAGAGTGAGCAGTGTGTTGGTGAGGGCTTCTTGGAGGTGACCATTCCTGAGCCAGATGCTGAAGTTTGCCAGCAAAGAGGAAAGACATTCTTTGCATAGGTTGTAGCATGCGTAAAGATGAGATGAGTCCAGTGTGCTCAGGGAACTATAAATTCCCTACAGAAGATGATGTCACTAGAAGGGGAGGGATACAGGCAAGAAATAATTTCTTCAGGTGGACAAGATCCATTCAAGAACTTTGTGAGCCATGGTCTTTTTCCAGAGTGTTTTGGAGTGGGGGGAGCCATCCTTTGAAGCAGGCTAGTAATGTGTAGGTGTAAAAGTTCTGTGAGATGGTGCTGGAGAAAAGATTTTGTCTGAGAAACACAAACGTTATCTGTGACCAAAAAGTAATGCTGACAGACTCCTATAAATGAAGATTTAAGATTCTTTTATCTAACTATGTATGGAATTTATAATTTTTAAAAACTCATTTGCTACACAGGCGGAAAGTAGATTGCAGGTTACATGGGGCTTGGGGGGCGGTGAGGAGGAATGAGGAGTTAGAGGTGGGTGATGAAACGTTTTGGTAATGGATGGTGTTAGCATGGCAGCACAATATTGTGATTGTAATTATCACTGAATTGTACACATGAAAGTGGTTAAAATGGGAAGTTTTGTGTTGTATATGTTACCACAATAAAGTTTTTTAAAATTTGCTATTAGTTTGTGAATCTGATTGGTTAAATAGTACTGTTTTAACCCCAATTCCCATCCTCTTTACCATAAAAGAAGTTAAAGAAAAATTTTGAAATAGGAAATATTTTTAAGAAAGGAAAACAATAAAACCACAAAGTTTTACTGAAGCTGCCTTAAATTGTGAGTACAGACCTGTTGATTTTTAAAAAAAATTCTTCTCTTTTATGTTTAAAGAGGGATTTAGTAGGCTCAAGAGCAATACAGAGTTTCTGTAGAAGTGATGATATGACGTGACTTAAAGACAATTTAAGGTCCCAGCTACAACTGAAAGCAGAAAGAACTATGAGAAACACAAACTCTTCAGATCTCTTGCATTCAGGCAGCCCTCACACATTTACCTCAGGCAAAGATTGTGAAAAGCCAGCAGGCCAGAGTTCTTACACACAAATATTAAAATTACAACTTTAGAAGGGAGAGGTCCTTTTGCATAGGAGTTATGTACAGTCTTTATGTACGGTTACTACAAACAAACCTTGCAATTTAACCACTACAATAATCTTTAACAGAGTTTTCTGAAACCACAGCAGCAATTATATCTGCTTTTTCATTAGCTATATGTATTTTCCCCCTTCAACTTTTTACCTAGTGAATTGATGTTTCATATTTAAATGCAATCCTGAGGGTTTTTTTTTTTCCAAAAAGACACAATATTTGCATTTTTATTTTATATGAAATAAACTTTTGATGTCCTAGAACATTATCACATACTGACCATTTTTGGTATTTTTACATTTTCCTTATTTATATTGATTTTTAATTAATTATTCTTTTTCTTTGATAACTGTGGCTCAGAATTAATGTAAAATGTCGTTCATTAAACTATCAAAAATAGCAAATTTATGATCAAATAATATATATATATATTTTAAAGATTTATTTATTTTATTTATTTATCCCCCCCTTGCTGCTTGTGCTGCTGTGTCCATTCG
>JAQZBX010074348.1:0-14770 GCA_029593785.1 Cabassous unicinctus
CTACTTACTTTGGTGTTACTTTGTTGTTCTTTTTCTAATTCCTCCAGGTGTGCAGTTCTTTAATTTTAGCTCTTTCTTCTTTTTTTATAAATGCATTTATGGCTATGCATTTCCCTTTCATTACCATTTTTCCTGAATCCTGTATGTTTTGATATGTTTTGTTGTCATTTTCATTGATTTCAAGGTAGTTACTAATTTCTTTTGAGATTTCCTCCTTGACCCACAGTTTGTCTGTGAGTGTGTTTTTTAACTTCTGTATCTTTGTGCCTATTCTGGCTCTCTCACCCTTACTGATTTCCAGCTTCATTCCATTGTAGTGAAAGAAATTACTTTGTAAAATTTCAATCTTTCTGAATTTATTGTGAGTTGTTCTGTGGCCTAGCATGTGGTCTATCTTGGAGAATGATCCATGTGCACTTGAGAAGAATGTATATCCCACTGTATTTGGATGTAGTGTTCTGTATATGTCTTTTAGGTCCAGATCCTCTAATGTATTATTCAAAGTCTTTGTTTCTTCATTAATTCTCTGTAAAGATGTTCTGTTTAATGGTGATAATTGTGTATTAAAGTCCCCCACTGTAATTGTAGAGTCATCTATTTCTCCCCTTAATTTTTCCAGTGTTTGCCTCATGTATTTTGAGGCACCCTGGTTAGGTGCATAAATGTTTATGATTGCTCTTTCTTCTTGAAAGTTTACTCCTTTTAAAAATGTATAATTTTTGCCTTTGTCTCTTACAATAGTTTTGCATTTAAAGTCTATTTTGTCCAATATTTATATAGCTATTCTGGCCCTTTTTTGGATATTGTTTGCTTGTAAAATTGTTTTCCAACCACTCACTTTCAGCCTTCTTGTATCCCTGGGTCTAAGGTGGGTTTCTTGTAGATAGCATATAGATGGGTCATATTTCCTTATAAATTCTGCCAGTCTGTTACTCTTGACCGGTGAGTTTAGTCCATTAGCATTCAATGTTATTATTGTCATGGAATTACTTAAATTAGTCATATTTTAATTGGGTTTATGTATGTCATATATTGTTTCATTACTCTTTTTGTCTTTTTAGTTTTTCTTACACTCTCGTCCAACTCTCTAATTTTTTTTTTCCCTCTCCACCTGCAATTCTCCCTTTAGTATTTCTTGAAGTGCAGGTTTCTCTGTTTGATTCAGATATACTCTCAATAATTCTTTTCTCTGCGTGTTCAAATCTGCTGTTGTGTGCTTTCATTTTGTTTTTGATTTCTTGGATTGTGCCACTAATCACCATCATATCTGTTATCTTTTTTGGTATGTTTACAATTTCTTCAGTTTGTTCTTCCAATTTCTGTTTAATATCCTTAAGCTCTTAATTCACTTCATTAAGTTGATTCATGATATTTGTTTGGCCAGCTCTGATTAGTTGTCCCATATTGTGCATCTCCTCTTGTTTTTTAGTTTGTTCATTGGACTTGTCCATTTCTTCCTGTTTCTTATTTAGCTTGTATTTTTTGTTGGTATCTAGTCATCCATTAATCTTGGTGTGTTTATTGAGTTGATTGGCTTCTCTCTCTCCTCTATGGTTTTATTTTATTTTTGAGTGTGGTGAAGTTTCATTTTGACACCAGAGATCTTGTATATGCTAAGCAGGAGCTCTTCCATGGAGCTAATATGACTTCTTAAGTTAGAAAGGCCTTTCAGAAACCTATCAGCCTCTATTCCCTCCTTGTTATTGCTGCCTCTTTTCTGATGTAAATTCTCTCTTTACCTAGGCTGCTAGGTGTGGCAGCCCTCCAGGAGGTCTCCCTTCCTTATCCCTGTCCTATCAGGGACCCTTCCAAATGGGACTAGGCTTTCTAAAATTCCCACAAATAGAACTCTCTCCATCCTCTCAGACCCCTCCTTCTCCCAGGGAGGTTACTGCCAAACTCTTTTTGGAGGAGGAAGCCTGCAGCTCCACTTAGGCTATTTGTCCTGAGGGTGGGGTATAAATACCAGTTCCAGCCACTGGCAGGAGAAACTCAAGAATTGTCACTGGCTTCCTTTTCTTTCTAGCACCCTCCTAGATGACCCAGAGCACCCCTGCCCTCTCTCCATATATCCTGAGGTGCTGGCAGGGAGAAAGAAATCTGTTTTCTTCTTAGTCAGATACTTTTCCCAGGAGTTTTATCCTCACCTGATATATCAGGGATGGGGAGGGGAGCCTTTTCCAGTGGCCAGGAAGATCAATAACTCACAGTTTGCTGGTTTGGCTTCGTCTTCTCTGCCCCTGACTCTCCTGTTAATTGTGAAGCAGTGTCTTGGTCTGCTGTACCCCAAAGCAGGACACCAAGGCAGCCCTAGATTCCCTCTCAGTTGTTTTAGTAAGAGCTAAGCTTTATCTGTCTATACCATTGGCCTTGTTCCCCAATGTTTTCTGGTGTTATATATTTTTTATGAAAAATAACACCATGCATTTTTTTTTCTCAACCATGCTTCAGTGCAGCAATTGAACAGGGCATTTTTCACTAAGGGAATTTTGTGCTGGGTATCTAGGAATTCCTCAAAAGCCCCCACCCTACTATAATACAAAACCGGTCCACCATGTATGCTTTCTCTACAGGAAGGGAGAAAATGGACGCCAAAAAATGCAGTGGAGAAAATGGGCTGCTCCCACTTTCATCATTTTGATTCATACCATTTACCGTCAAATGGAGACAGAACTGATGTATGCCTGCTCCACTTTACCCTTTCAAATCACAGGAAGGGATCTCCAACTGACCAAACAGCTAATATATAGAAGACGAAGGAAGAAAGACAAACTGGAGAATCATGTTTGTAGTTTTTTGACTTGAAGGATGATGGAATGGAGTTTCAGTGAGAAAACTCATAGTATTCATCACACATAAAGAATGACTAACATTAAATTTATTATGCTTTTTGGTTACTGCTAGAGCAGTAGAAGGAGGGAGTAACAGGTATGGAACTATGAAAAACATCAGGAAATTTGCTTGCGTCTATATTATATTTCTTTATAAAAATTAGTAGGTTAAACATTGTATAATTTGAGTAAGATAAACATAGATATTAGGTATCTGCATGTTCATTGTATTATTCCTATACTTGACTGTATATTTTATATATTTTAGGATAAACTAAACATTTATTCTTTTGATGAAAGTATTATGACTTTGGAAAATATCCTTTGTGTCTAATTGAAGATTAATAAGACACTGTAAGCTTAAATTGAGTATAATTATTTACTTGGGTCCTTGATAGCCTTTAAATTCAAAAGATCTCTCTGTATAGACACATTATGACCCATTAAAAAGTTTAAACATGAAATAAATGCTGTCAACATATTTCTAGAAGCAATAATCTGCCATATTTGTTTAAAAAATATACTTGATTTCTTGCAATTAATGATAGTGTGATTACATTTTAAAATGGATATTTGTGCTTTTTTATCCAATACTCATGAATCAGTCTAGTATTTTCTGCTTCTTAATTTTCATTAAACCAATTTGACTACTTGCCTTTATCTTAGGACAGCAGGATACAGTTTACTGTTTTAATGTTAAAAGCTTACCATACAACTAGTAATCATTGTTCATGAAGCATAGGTGGGATACAGTTTACTGGTTTTATGTATAGTTTAGAAGGAGTTAAATTTACTGCTCTTAGAATCATTTCTCTGCCAGGCATCACCATGGTGACCACACAAGTTTGCCTCCTTTGAGTTTTCTAAATAAGGGTCCTTACTGATTCTTCAGAATTTCCCTGCCTTCCTTTAATAGATTAACAAAGCAATTAACTTCAGGTTACAAGGGATCTAAATAAAGTTTTAACTCATGATAATTGGGAGGGTATTTTAAAAGGCTCTCTGGGTGCTCAGCTTTGCCAAAGCTCATAAAAGTTTTCTGCTACAATCCCAGGTGCCTGATTTAATAAATCTCTGAACATTGCTCTTTCAATTAACATCCTTCCTTCCCATGCTTGAACCAGAGACACAAAGTTACCAGTAATTAATTCTTTGCTGTCTTCCTTAGTGGATATAGTATCCCCATCAGTGTAGAATTATATAGGTTTCAGGGTAGTTGAAAGTTCAAGGGTCCTTCAACTAATTTTTAAAGCTTTTTTTAAATATATATTGAGCAATAAAAGATACGACAGTCCACCTCAACATATTTCAGGATGTATATAAATCAAAATATACATAATTGTAAGTACACTAAGCCTATTGTTGATTGGGAAGGATCATGCAGCAACCTCTCCAATATAAACGGTTGGGGGTTGCTATTATTCTTAGTCTCTCTTAGTGTCTTAAGAGTTTAATATGCAAGCATTTTAAAAAACTAAACAAAACCCCATTAGTCAATCATTTAAATCAGTTACTATAGTTATAAACAATAAGATAGAGTTATTAGACTATATCGTTTCTGAGATCAGTTTTATCTTTCAATTTAATTTTCTTTATTAACCTTCAATGAGAGATATCCTAGAAGGTATTGGAGAGCAATGACAAGGTGGATTAATGTAAATGATGAAGACATTTATCCAGGGCCTCAGAATCACAATTCCCAGCTTTGATTCTTCATAACCCTCATTTGAAGATCTTCCTGAGAGAAATATACACGTCAACGACAATCAAATCCTTTTTTAAAAACATTATTTATTGTTTGTTTGTTTGTTTTCAAATTCCCAAATTAGTTGCTTAAAGGTCTGGACTAGATGCTAACCAGGCTAAATTCCCTCTTTACCCATTTCAGACTAAAATGAGAGACATGCTCAATTCTTTTATATATATCCTAGGGCCCAAGTGCATGAAATTTATTATTCATTATAGCTAGCAATGGAGTTGATGGTCCAGGTTAGTCATGCATTAATGGTTTTTATTTAAAATTTTATTTTTATATCAAGTTTACAAGTTACTCAGTTAACACAACATAACTACAATTATAATAAATCTACTTTAGTTAGTAGTGACACCTCTCCCTTATTTTTGTTCATTCCTCAGTCTTTAGGGATTTGGGATGAGGTCCAATCTGACTGCTTCAGGCTTAGAAGGGATGTAGCTATTATGAGGCACAGGAATGGAATTGTTTTGCTTGCAGTTGAAAATATTCCTTAGTTTGGGGATGAGACTGGTCCATCATCATCCTTTTGTTAGTTGTCCAGGACAGGCCTGGAGAACTAGAGGCTAGGAGTTGGCCACATACCTGCTGGGTTTCAGGGCTCAACCAACATAAGGACATCCCAAAGGTTTTATGTCTCTGAGAAATATACTTAACAGGTATTTTGAAAATGAAATGTTCAAATAAAAGAAGTAGAAGAATCATGATTAAGGGATTTATAAATCAGTATAATTATGTTATATTGGGGATTTAACTTTTCCTATATTCCCAGATAGTGCCCACCAATGGAGTGTTGATTTTATGTGGCTGTGTGGCTTGCCTATGGTGTCTAGAAGTTCCTAGGGCCATTAGGAGCACTTTGTTTGAGGTTTTGTTTACTGTGGCAATTTTTGACTCTTGGCTGAGATCTGCATAATCATAACCTTGGCAATGACTTCTCAACTCACTTTGAAAACTCTTAGCCATAAAACTATTTTATTTAGCATTTTCCCCTTTTGACCAAGGTCTTTCTGATTTTGCTAGATAGTTCTGTTGTTTTCTAAAATAGTTGCACATATTTACATGTCCAGCAGCCATTCTGAGATTTTGTTTGTCCTAGCTAACTTATGTCATTGTGAAACATTTTTAAAAATGTTACAATTGAATGAGTTTGAGGATATGTCTTTGTGCTTTTACTTTTTATTTCCCAGACTATTTTGGTTGAACAATTTTTCATTTATTTACATGACATTTTCATTTCTTCCTTGAAAAAATGCTTGTTCAAATATTTTACTTTTTCCCCTAGAGTTTGTCTGCTTTTACTTTATCAGTTTGTCAAAGTTACCTATGTATTCAAGAAACTGTTGTTTGTGCAAGCTCAATTCAATAAACCTTAATCTCATACATGCACTATACTCATTTTATTTCTCTTCCTGGTATTCTGTTTTCATACTGAGACAGGAAACATCATTGGATATGGTTGGCATCCCTTCATATGCAAGAGAGAAATGAGGAATTAAGATATGGTATCCCTTGGATAATTTTTTCCCTTCTCCTGCCCAGGAGATCTCTGTACATGAACATTAAATGGATTTTCAGAAAATGGTCACGTGAAATGAAACTATTAGTGGCACTTTGTTGTGGCCAGCTGGGAACGCATTTACCTTCCTTTCTTCCTGCTCCTTCTCCTTTATCCCTGCTCTCATATATAGTTCTTGCTAATGAAGTAGCAGTACCTAAGGCTTTTGCTAAAACTTTGCTTTCTGTGGATTGTAAACAAGATGATCTTTTAGGAGGAGTGGCCCTGAGAGAAGACCCTCAAGATGAGACACATTTGTTGTTGGTGAGTAGAGTGGATATACCTGGTACATAGGGGGCTTAACTTGTGGTTAAATGGGATAAGAATTAAATGAAATGTGCAAATTATGGATATGTGGTAACTGTAGCAATTTAATGGGATGAGGGCAATGAAAATTGTAAGGATTTCCCAGTAATCTGCATATTGTTAATAATCATTTAAAATTGAAAAGGAGAAATTATTATTTTAAATCAGCCAACTGTTATTCCAATTCAAGACATTCTAAAAAAAACAAAAAAAAAACAAAGGGTCACTGAAGCAGCTATTGGAAAACACTCATATTCAGTCATAGGGAGAATATGACAAAAATTATCTTCCAAGAGTTCGTTGTAAGGATGGTAGAGCTGCACTAACGGTCTATTCATCTTCCCATCAGGTCTATTATATAAAAATCAGGGTGCTGATGGGAAAAGAGTAGGACCATACACCTAAGTCAGGACCATTTAAGTGGGAGAAGTAAGACTGAAAATCATGAAATTTTTTTCCTAAAGCTTCAAGTATATAAGACCCAACCCTATCTTTTGGCAAAGGAAAACAATTTCTCTTTCCCTGTTATTTTATGCAATAGGTCACTAGAGGCAGGTGTCAAAAAGAATGACATTTTTCCAGGAATCTCCCTATATTTTCCCTCATTGATCCAGTCTGTTGACAAGGATCAGTTTTCAAAGAATGTGAGAAAATGTTTTCCAGGGTTGCTATAACAAATTCCACACAGTAGTGACCTTAAGCAACAGGAATTTATTTTCTCATTGTTTTGGAGTCTTGAAGTCCAAAATCAAGACGTCAGGAGCATCATGATTTTTCCTGTGTCTATATTGTTTTGTTAGTGGCTTATGGACAATCGATAATTCAATCTCTGCCTCTGTCACATGGCCATGCCTGACTCTCCATCTCTGTCTCTTCAGGACTTCAAATTACATCTTTTCATAAAAGTCCAGTCATATTGGATTAAGTTATACTTGGCTTTGTTTTGGCCTCAGCTTAACTAAAATCATCTTCCAATATCCTATTTTAAAATTGACACATATCCTTAAGACTTGGGGTTAGGCTTGAACATACCTTCATAGTGGATACACATAATATCCCTCTTACACCCCACCTATGATTCTCTCTACCCCATTTGTTGCTAGGTCCTTTGAGCTCATGCCCCATCAAGCCAAAACCTCTGCTGACCTATTCTGATTCTCTTTGTGACTGCCCCCTATATCTGGCCTCTTTCCACAGGGTTAAAACATCAGAAAACTTAATGTCTGTGTTTGTGCAACCTGATAGTGTAGGGAGATGATTTCCTACAGAGAAAAACGTTGGATAATGGGGGACAGGATAAATTTGACCAGTTTTTATGAATTTTGCAAGATGGCTCTGTGAGATTTAGCCATAAGTTGCATTTATTTATTATTTATTTTATTTTTGTTCATCAGTTGCATTTAGCAGAGTCTTATTTTATACGAAACCTTCATGACATCCTCTATCCTTCCTTGCCTCACTCTTTGCTTTACAAAACCCTGCTTCATTGGAATGGCAATCCACAATCAAATAATACCTGAATCAATTACCCAGGACTCTGCTTTATGGGGAATCCAGAGAATGGAAGTTTGTTTCTGAAATTTGATTTCTGCCTATTGATCTATCAGTTTATATTGTCTTAATTACTGTCAGGTGAGTACCTGCAAGTTTGTTTTACTTATTTAACATTATTCTCTCCCTTTTTGACCTTGTTTGCATTGATAAAAATGTTCATAGCTTGCCAATTACACTCATGATGACAAGTTTTGGGTTTTGTTTGTCACTATACTAAATAATTTGATCATTTGGAGAACAATATAAATAAAACAATTTTGAATCTTCAATCCAGGAGCATTTATTTGAGACTTCATTAATGTCTTTTTCAAATTTGTAACATTTTCTAGCAAAACTCTCTTAATTCCCTTTATTTTAAATACTTCCTGGTTGGTTTTTAATTATGTTAAAAGCACATGTTGACTTGTCACCCAACATGAAATCTAGCAACTTACATTAATTTGCAAATACAATATAGCATTCTTTTAGCTCCTTTCCCCTTTTCCCCTGCCAGAAGAAACCAACATACTGTACCCAGTGTTCAGAATCGCCTTGTTGCCTTTCCATTTAGCTATATCTCATCTGAATATAGATATTAAAGCATCTTTGTTTAATTTTAATTTATAAAATTTTAGAATTTAGCCTTACTGTGTATACTTTTTTGATATTGTATGAAAGATATTCACTTTATTATTATTTTTTTGATGGTTGCAGTGAACTAATTTTGACTGTTGTAAAATATTCCATTGCACTACAAATTATTGATCTGTTTTTCTTTGGGTATATCTTTTTTTTTTAATTTTTTTTTATTGTTCATAAAAATCAAGATTTTTCACAGTACATACCAATATTTGTAAAAGGATATATAAATATATATGCATATATGTGTGGTCTTTCCATATATATTTGTAAAGAAGAGTGTTGTTGAAAAACCCCTTATATGAATCCTAATGTAATCGGGGAAAATAGCCCTTTGATATAGACACAAGAACATAATTGATAGATTGAATGGAATGTGAATTTTCAATATATAAGATAGTGCCCGACTTTTTTCCAAAGTCATCATACCAGCTTGCATTCTCATCAGCAATGCTGAATGGTTCTACCCATGCACAGGCTAACAAATACTTTATATTTTTAAAATATTTTACTTTTTTTCCTTTTGAATGGGGCTAAAATTTCATCCTTGACTCTTTCAGATGTTTTTCAGCCATGTTGTTCTCCTTTTCTATTAAATAGCTGCTCATATCTTTTTCTTAGAAGTGATCAAAAGGAGTGATAATTTTCTCTTCAGTATTTTGTTTTGTTTTGCTGGAATTTAAACATAATTTTTAATTTTTCAGTAAACATAAAAGTACAGAGGAATGTATAAGAAACTACCATGAACCCATCAAATGTTGCTTTATCTCTGCCCCCCTCAAAACACCTACAGGCTCGTAATTCTTTAGAAGTATTTAAAGCAAATCTTGTATATTTTATCACTCCTTTAATTTATAGTCAACCTTCCAGTTTTATATAATCATGATAACTTATCATGCTAAGAAAATTGATAATATGTACATAATATCATGCACTATGTTATCCATAATCATATCTTCTGATTATCTCAATCAGAAGATATGATTATGTAAACCCTTTTTACAATGGGTTTATTTGTCTCAGAATATAAAACACTGTGTTGTTCTTATCCCATAGGTGGGTATGGTGAATGATTGTTTTATATAGGAATCTTCTGCCTGTGCTCTCAGCCCCACCACATGTGTTAAGCCCCCAGTGAAGGTCAATCTATCAATATGTAAAAGGCTAGAAGTGTCACAGAAAGAAAACTTCTGACAGAAACCCTTAAGCAACCACTGGTGAAAGTCAATCCAGTTCAAAGTGTTTCATCTTCCTCACCAGTTGTCAGGAATGATTTTGAAGAATTTATTTCATACATTTAGCCAAGGTGAGCCATAGGTTTAGGCTGTGTTTGCAAACTGTGATGATTTTCATAATAAGGTGCACTTTATCAGTCCTCTATCAATTACTTACGCACCTACTATCAATCAAACTATTTCATACCCCTAATTCAAGAGTCTGCTTCTGGGAAATTCTAAGCTTAGACAAACTTGACCTTCACCACTCTATAATGATGCTACTGAAATCTTAAAGACTTTGTTCTATAGAATGATGCATATTATTTATTTGACTGATTACTTCTGGTTTTACTTAAAATGTTCTTCCTTATCAACTCTTCCTTTTTATTTTATATTATTTAATTTATGAGAACTAGTAATTAAAATAGAGGCTTAATTAGGTTCTGGTTCTTGTTCAGTGGCACTGCCCAAGGCTACTGTCAAGGCTCCAAGAGTCAGCTCATCCTACAGGGCAGTTAGTAATCACCCAGAGCTATCTGAATCACTTGTTTGGGTGGTCCAGGAAACCAAAAGACTGGAAGAGAATAGAAGGATGAGACTGAACAACTGCAGTGAATATTCCTGAGTAGAACTTTCCATGCAGTGGAAGTCAGTGTCCATCCCCCACTGGTGTTTTGCAGGCTACCTTGGGAGTTATTCTGTGGCTGGAGTTGGAAACTCCATTTCCCAAAAATCAGGGAGGAAGAGATGGTCAGGCATCAACTTCAGCTACTGATTAGTACATTCAGCTGGCTAAAGTATAATCTTAAGAACAGCTAAAGTTTGAACCTGTCCAAGTCAGAAAGAGGCCAGTAGCCACCCTTTTAACTCCACTGCTCGCATAAGGGGAAGCAAGGGTGATTGAAAATCACAGTGATGGTAAGGACTGGCTTCTTCCACCATGTTGAGATTGCAGCCCTAGCCTAAGCTCCAGCTCCAACTCTTGCAAGGATGAACCTAGATTGGGGAAGGGGGAATGCATCAGCTTCTCTGAGCAACTGCAGGTGCTATTAGCCAGCACAGACAGGATAGTTGGACACCTTGGGCTTCATCCCCACACCCCAATAGGATAGGAGGGGAGCAGTGTTTCCTCAGCCTCTCTAAGAAACTGCAAGTGCTTTTGGCCCACACAAACTTTTTTTGAGTACCTGGTACTCCATCCCCACCCTCCTATAGGTTAGGAAGGGACTGGTGTTTCCTCAGCCTTCATGAACTGAACTGTTGGGTATGAGTAGCTCCATCCCCACCCTAATAGGACAAGAGGAGGGTGATGATACCCAGCCTCTCTGGGCAACTGCAGACACTTTCAGCATGCACTGACTGAAATGTTGAGAGCCTGTGGCTCCACACTCACTCCCTAGTAGGATAGGTGGGGTCTGGTGTTTCCTCAGCCTCTCCAGACAACTGCAGGCACATTTGACCTGCACAGAGTGTACTTTTGGGTGACTATGGTTCCATCCCCCACCCCTTAATATGATAGAAGCGGAGTGGTCTTCCCTCATCTCTGTGGGCAACAGCATATATTTTGGCCCAAACAGATCGGTTTCTTGGGTATCTGTGATTCCATCCCCACCCCCTAAAAATCAGAAGAGACAGTAATACCTCAGCTTATCAGGGCAACTGCAAGTACTTTGGCCCACATGGATTCAATTCTTGGGCACTCCAGAAGGTCCATCCCCATCCCTGGTAGGGGAGGAGGGGGGCCAGGACTATGTCAGTCTACCTGGGCAACTCTTGTTGGTATTGACCCATACAACTTAGTTTTCTGCCCATACCTGCAGCTCCTTCCCTGCCACAAGCAGGGGAGGAAGTGGCATGAAGCTTCGTAAATCTCTCCATGTAACTGCAGATGGCATTGGCATGCATGACTTGGATTGTTACAGAAGGCTGAAACTCTATCCCTATCCCTGGCAGGGAGAAGGATGGGAGAAGAGTCATTGGTTCCTGGGGCAATGCAGGGAGCAACAGCCTCCACAGATTACACCTGTGGAGTTGCACACAGTATAACCAATTACATCCTCAGCTGCGTCTACACAACCAGAAAGGGAAAAAAGGGTAAGAAAGGCCTAAATAAAAAGACAAATTGCACCGAGAATAAGTACATCCAGTAAGCCAGATAACAACACACCAACAAAAAATAACAATTCATACCAAGAAACAGGAAGATATGGCCCAATCAAAGGAAGAAGCTAAGCATCCAGATGACATAAAGGATTTGAGACAATTAATACTGAATGTTCAAACAAATCTCCTTATAAATTCAATGAGATGGCCAAAGAGATTAAGGATATTAAGAAAACACTGGGTGAGCACAAAGAAGAATTTGAAAGCATACATAGAAATATAGCAGATCTTATTGCTAAGAAAGGCACAATGAATGAAATAAAAAATACACTGGAGGCATATAACAGCAGACTTGAGTGGGACAGAAGAAAGGATCAATGAGATTGAAGACATGGCCTCTGAAAGCAAACATACAAAAGAACTGATGAAGAAAAGAATGCAAATAAATGAACAGGGTATCAGGGAACTTAATGGCAAAAAACATGCAAACATATTTGTCATGGGTGATCCAGAGGGGAAGAGAAAGGAATAGGGGCAGAAGGAATATTTGAAGAAACACTGGTAGAGAATTTCCCAACCCTATTGAAGGACATATATATGCATGTCCAAGAAACACAGTGTACTCCCATGCAAATAAATATGAGTAGACCTACACCAGAACATAATAATCAGAAGGTCAAATGTCAAAGACAAAGAGAATTCTGAGAACAACAAGAGAAAAGTAATGTATCACATATAAGGAATACACAATTATATTAAGTGCTGCTGTTTCATCAGAAAGCATGGAGGCAAGAAGGCAGTGGTATGATATTACTAAAATATTACTAAAATACTGCAAGAGAAAACTTACCAGCCAGGAAACTTATATCCAACAATATTGTCTTTCAAAAATGAGGGTGAGTTTAGAATATTCACAGATAAACAGGAACGGAGAAAGTGTGTAACCAAGAGACTGGCTTTGCAGGAAATACTAAAAGGAGTGCTACAACCTAAAGACAAAAAAAAAAAAAAAAACAGAGAAAAGCTTAGAAGAGTCTATAAATGAAGATTATATCAGTAAAAGTGACTAAAACTGTAAAACGAATGGTGAAAACAGAATACGACAGATAAAACCAAAGGTCAAACGGGGTGCAGTAAGAACTGCCTTTACAAAAATAACATTGAATTTTAATTGATTAAATTTCCCAATCAAAAGAGAGACTGGTAGAATGAATAAGAATATGTGAGCCATCTATATCTTGTCTATAAGAAATTCACCTTAGACCCATGGATACCAATAGATTGAAAGTGAAAGACTGGAAAAAGCTATTCAACACATGTAGTAACCAAAAAAAAAAAAAAGTGTATTTCTATCAGATGAAAAAAACATTAAAAGCAAAACTATTAGAGACAAGGAAGGACATTATATTTTAATAAAAGGGGCAATTCACTAAGAAGAAATAACAGTCATAAATGTATATACACCTGACCAGGAAGCCCCAAATTACAAATGAAGGGAGAAAAAGATGTTTGTATATTAATAGATGTGGACTTCAATACAACACTCTCAGCATTGTATAGAACATCTGGGCAGAGGATCGATAGAGAAACAGATATATTGAATAATATGATAAATGGACTAGCTCTAACAGACATATACAGAACATTGCACCCCAAAACAGGAGAATATGCATTCTTCTCAAGTATTCATGAAACATTTTCTAGGATAAACCATATGGTAGGTCACAAAACAAGCCTTAATATGTTCAACAAGATAAAAATTATACAAAGCACTTTCTGTGATCATAATGGAATAAAATTGGAAAACAACATGCATAAAAGAGGGAAAATTCACAAATATATGGGAATTAAACAACACACTCTTAAACAATCATTGGGTCAAAGAAGAAATTGTAGGATAAATCAATAAATATCTTGAGACAAAGAAAATGAGAACACAAAATATCAGTACCTATGGAATGCAGAGAAGGCAGTGTTGTGAGGGAAATTTATAGTCCTCAAAGTTTAGGATTAAAAATAAGAAAGAGATAAGATCAATGACCTAACTACACAGCTGAAGAAACTGTAAAAAAGAACAGCAAACTATTCTCAAAACAAGCAGAAGGAATGAAATAACAAAAATCAGATCAGAAATAAATGAAATTGAGAACAGAAAAACAATAGAGAGAATTAACAAAACCAAAAGTTCATTCTTTGAGAAGATTAACAAAATTTACAGTTGGCTAGACTGACAAAGAAAAAAACAGAAGATGCAAATAAATAAAATCAGAAATGAAAATGGGGACATTACAACTGACCTCACAGAATAAAGAGATCATAAAATGATAATATGAACAACTCTATGCCAAAAAACTAGACAACATATATGAAATGGAAAATATCCAATGAATTAAGAAACAACCAACACTGACACATGAAGAAACAGAAGACCTCAACAAAAGTAAAAGATTGAAAAAGTCATCAAACATCTCCCCAAAATGAAAAGCCCAGGACCACATGGTTTCACAGGTGAGTTCTTCCAAGTATTCAAACAAGACTTATTGTGATTCTAGCAATGGAAGAAATTATATAATTGATGTGGAGACAGTGGCCACCAGAGGTGCTGAAGGCAGGGAGAGGTAAAAAGAGGTGTAATGTGGGGGCATTTTCAGGACTTTGAATTGACCTGGGTGATATTGTGGTGACAGATACAGGCCAGTATATATATCCTGCCATAACCTACAGAATTGAGTGGGAAAGAGTGTAAACTACAATGTAAACCATAGACCATGCTTAGTGGCAATGCTCCAAAATGCATTCATAAATAGCAATGAATGTACCACACTAATGA
>JAQZBX010074349.1:0-14769 GCA_029593785.1 Cabassous unicinctus
AATATGCTGAAGGTGGTGAAGGAAAATACAAAGAAAGAACTAAAGGATCCGAACACAAAGAATGAAAATCTCGATAAAGAGAGAAATTTTAAAAAAGGAACCAAACAGAATGACTGAAGTTGAAGACCACAATAACTGAAATGAAAAATTCCCAGGAGAATCTCAACAGCAGATTGGAGCTGACATAAGAATCAGTGAACTCGAAGACAAGACAACTGAAAGGAGTCAGCCTGAGGAGCAGAAAGAAAAAAGAACTATAAGAAGTGAAAATGGTCTAGGAGAACTGTGGGACACCATCAAGTGCACCAGTATATGCACCATGGGAGTCCCTAGAAGGAGAAGAAATAGAGAAAATGGCAGAAAGAATATTCAAAGAAATAATGACAGAAAACTTCCCAAACTTAGGAAAAGATGTGAATAGGCATATCCAAGAAGTCCAGAGAACATCAAAAAGGATAAACTGAGAAATATGCCTCAGCACAAACTGATCAAACTGTTCAATGCAAAGGACAAGGAAAGAGTTCTGAAATCAGCAAGAGATTTCAGACTTCAGAAATCTGCAGATTTTTCCTTGTTATATACAAGGGAGTCCCAATTAAATTAAGAGCCAATTTCTAATCAGAATCCATGGAAGCAAGAAAGCAGTGTTTTGAAATTTTTTAATTGTTGAGATAAAACAATTGCCAAGCAAGATTTTTATATCCAGTGAGAGTTTTGAGAGTTTCAAAAATGAGAGAACGATTAACACATTCTCAGATAAGCAAAAGCTGAGGGAGTTCATTACCACTAGATCTGCCTTACAAACACTAGAGGGAATTCTTCAGACTGAAAGGAAAGGGCACTAGACAGTGATCAAAATGGTATAAAGCAATAAAGACATCTGGTAAAGTTAACCATATGGGTAATTATAAATGTCAGTACTTTTGTATTATACTTTTGGTAAATATTTCCTACAATTGATGAAATGCAAAATGCATAAAAATAATGATAAATCTATGGTTTTGGGCATCGAATGTACAAAGATATAATTTGTAACAAGTACAAAAAAAGGTGGGGTGGTGGAGGGTTATAGGACGGTGTATGTGTATGCTATTGAAGATAGGTTGGTATCAAATAAAATATGATGATTATAGATTTAGGATGTTAAATTTTATTTTCCTTCGTAACCACAAAAATTTATATGAAAAATATATTTAGAAAAAAATGATAAGGGACTCAGTACAGTACAATACAAAAAAATCAAATAAATATGAAAGTAGGGATTAATGGAACAAAAGAGGGTCAAAAAAGGTATAAGGCTTACAAAGACTAAATAGCAAAATGGCAAAAGAAAGTCCTGTACTATCAGTAGTTACTTTATTTATTAATTTTTAAAATTTATTTTATTTATTTAAAATTTCCCCCCACCCCCTTGTTGTTTGCACTTGCTGTGTCTGTTTGTCTTCCTTGTTTCTCTTAGGAGGCACTGGGAACTGAACCCGGACCTTCGATGTGGGAGGGAGGCACCTGCTTGCTTGAGCCACCTCTGTTTCCCACTTTGTTGTGTCTCTCATGTTTTTTCTTCTTGTGTCTCTTGTTGCATCATCATGTTGTGACAGCTTGCCACGCCTGCCCGTTGCATCAGTTTGCTGTCTTGCTGGTCTTCTTTAGTAGGCAGTGGGAAGCTCCACTCTCTGCTTTTCTTGTGTCTCTCATTATGTTTTTTTCTTCTTGTGTCTCTTGTTGCGTTATCTTGTTGCGTCAGCTTGCCGCACCTGCCCTTTGCTCCAGCTTGCTGTCTTCTTTAGGAAGCACCAGGAACTGAACCATGGACCTCCCATGTGGTAGGCAGGAGCTCAATCACTTGAACCACATCCACTTCCCAGTAGTTACTTTGAATGTAAATGGATTACACTCTCCAGTCAAAAGTCAGAGATTGGCAGAATGGATAAAATGTATGACCCAAATAAGTGCTGTTTACAAGAGACCTGCCTTAAATTTAAAGACATAAGTAGATTGGAAATGAAAGGATGGAAAAATATATATATACCATGTAAGTAGTAACCAAAAGAGAACTGGGATAGCTATACTAATATCAGATAAAATATACTTTAAGTCAAAAACTGTTATGAGGGACAAAGGTCATTATATACTGGTAAGGGTTCAATTCAATAAGAAGACATAGCAATTATAAATATATATGCACCTAGCAGCAGAGCCCAAATTATATGAAACATATATCAACATATTTGAAGGGAGAAATGGATGGTTCTAGGTTAATAGTAGGAGACTTTAATATACCTCTTTCAATAATGGATAAAACATCCAGACAGAAGATCAAAATGGAAATAGAAGACTTGAATGACACTCTAACCCAGCTAGACCTTACAGACATATATAGAACACTTCACCCAACAGCAACAGAATACACATTCTTCTTGAGTGCACATGGATCATTCTCCAGGGTGAACCATATATTAAGTCACAAAACAGGTCTCAATAAATTAAAAAATATTGAAATCACACAATGTATCTTCTCCAGCCACAGTGGAATGAAGCTAGAAATCAGTAATAGGGAGAAATGGAAAATTCACAAATATGTGGAAATTAAACAATGTATTCTTAAACAATCAATAGGTTAAAGAGGAAATCAAAAGGGAAATTAGGGAATATCTTGAGGTGAAAGAAAATGAAAATACAACTTACCAAAACTTATGGGATGCAGCAAAGGCAGTGCCAAGAGGGAAATTTATAGCTCTAAATGCTTACATTAAAAAAGAAGAAAGATTTCAAATCAGAGACCTAACCTCAAAACTGGAAGAACTAGGAAAAGGAGAGCAAACTAAACCCAAAACAAACAGAAGGAAGGAAATAACAAAGATTAGGTAGAGCTAAATGAAATAAAGAATTAAACAAAATAGAGAGAGAATCAACAAAACCAAAAGTTAGTTCTTCGAAAAGATAAAAAGAAAAAAAGACAAACCTTTAGCTAAACCAACGAAGAAGAAAAAAGAAAGAGGACATAAGTGATTAAAATCAGAAATGAAAAGGGGGCCATTACTACCATCCTCACAGAAATAAAAAGGATTATAAGAGGATACTATGAAAAATGACATGCCAATAAATTAGATAACCTAGATGACCCAAGAAGAAACTACCTACACTGACCCAAGAAGAAAAAGAAGATGTCAACAAACAAATAACTAGTAAAGAGATTAAATCAGTAATCAAAAACCTCTGAACAAAAAAAAAGCCCAGGAACAAACGGCTTTACAGGTGAATTTTACCAAACATTCTAAGGAGAATCAACAGCAATCCTGCTCAAACTCTTCCAAAAAAATTAAAGAGGAGGAAACACTTCCTAATCACTCCCTGAGGCCAACATCACCCCTATATCAAAGCCAGATTAAAATATCACAGGAAAATAAAGTTACAGACCAATATTTCTTATGAATATAGATGCAAAAATCCTCCACAAAATACTAGCAAACAAAATCCAACAACACATTAAAAGAATTACACACTGGAATCAAGTGGGATTTATCCCACATATGTAAGGGTGGTTCAACATAAGACAATCAATTAATGTAAGATACCACATTAACAGAATGAAGGCAAAAAGCCCACCAGATGATCATCTCAATTGATGCAGAAAAGGCATTTAACAAAATGCAGCACCCCTTCTTGATAAAAATATGTAGAAAACTAGAAATAGAAGGAAACTTCTTCAACATTTTAAAGGGTGTACTTGAAAAACCCACAGCTAACATCATACTCAATGGTGAAAGACTGAAAGCTTTCTCTCTAAGATCAGAAATAATCTGTCACCACTGTTATTCAACATTGTGCTAGAAGAAACCAAAGAAGACCTAAATAAATGGAAGTACAGTCTGTATTCATGGATTAGAAGACTAAATATCGTTAAGATATCAATTCTACCCAAAGCAATTTACAGATTTAACAAAATCCTGATCAAAATGCCAACAGCCTTCTTTGTAGAAATGGAAAAGTCAATCATCAAATTTATGTGGAAAGATAAGGAGCCAACTTTACCTGGAAAATAGTACCTAAAATTTCTTTAATAGAAAAGAAAGCCTTTTAACCCACATTGAAGGAAAACTTAAAATATAAATCATCCCAGGAGAGGTTACTTGAGTAATAAGTTCATACTAAGATATGAATGATCAGTGAAAGAGTCCTCAAGAGCACCAGGGCTTCTGAAGACTGAGGAGTGGCATATAGGGCAAGACAGGGGCCCAGGAGGTAAACATCACCTACTTTTTAATCTTCTCTGGGCCAGTGCTTTTACTACAAGGTTCAATTAATGTTATGACCAGTAGTGTTCATCTGTTTAACCTGAAATATAAGGGTACAATGGCATTTTTACACTGATCACTGATAAATTAAGATACCATCTAACTTTGCTTCTTGCCAAATATATGATATAAATATCTAATTTTTCATTGTATTTGAGTACCTGTGAATTTTTTCTCCTTCCCATTCAACAGGTAACCTCTCTGTATGGAGTAAACATGTAGTGAAAACCATTAACGACCAATACAAATGTACTCTGTATTTAAAATTCTTATATGCAGATCTTCTGAGGAGGAAGTTTGCCTATTTTTCCTGAATTTTATCAATTCAACAATCTTATCTTTTTCTCTTCTGGGTCAGAGGAAGAAGGTAAAGAAAAGGTGAAAGAGAGAGACAGAGAGAGAGGAATGAAGGAGGTGTCTGACATGGTGTTACAAATGGAGAAAGAGAACGAATAAAAAATGTGGACACCTAGGTAGCAGCTGTAGAACATTGGGCAAGTCTCCTGTTCTCTCTGACCCCCTTTGTAAAATGAGGGAGGAGAGCCAGGTTCTTCTATGTCCCCTTCCAGCTCTGAAATTTTTTGATTCAAAATCACATGGCATAGGCGTGAACACTAAAAACCCAAAGTAAGTAGAAGGAAGCTAATACACGTAAGAAGAAATGAGCTTAATAGGAAAATAAAATATAATGGAAATAATCAATAAAGACAAAAGCTTGCTCTTTCCAAAGACTGCAAAAAAGAAAAAATCCAAGCCTCTGGCAAGAAAGAACATTAAAACAGATTGGAGATAAAATACGCAAAATATCTGGTACATAAATAGTGTAATACTAATGATAAAATGATTGACCATGCGACACCATCTTCCTAATTTGCTTTTATTTTTCTCTTTTTTATCTTTTACTTTAAGTCTTATTTTTCTCTTTATTCCATATCCATGGCTTGTATTAATTGTTGGCAACCGCTTTGTTAGACATCTGGATATCGGTGCCCTGGTAAAGCGGGCTTTGAGGGCTAATGTAGTTGCCACTTGCTGACAGCAGGGGGCACTATAAGCCAATAGCTGGGTAGACAAAGCAACCATAAACTACAGTAGGCCTTTAAAAATTGATTCTAAGATATCACTCTTCTTTTTTTTTTTAATTTAAAATTTTCCAAAATTGTGAGGCATCTTGCATTCTCTCTCTCTACTTAATTCATTGCTTTATGCCCCTCTCCAAGCTGTTATTAAATTGATGTTGCTTCTTGTGAAATCTTACAATTGTCTCGGAATGGAGGACATTTAGTATTTCGTGAATCTGTAGCACTATCTAGAATGAATTAATTCCCTGTATAGAGAATTTAAAAGCACTGAATATGAGTTCTTACTGAAGAATTTTAAATGATGCATTATTCATTGTCTGAATTGCTGATACTTTGGGAGTGGATGGACTCAGGAGTTTGAAACCAGGTCCAAGCTGGGGAATTTCCATGTAGGAAGCCAGCACTCAACCACTGAGCCACATCAGCTTCCCTGGGTTTTTTTTTTTTTAACTGTTTGTTTTCCTTGTTTTTTTCCAAAAGGCAACGAGAAACGAACCTGAGACCTCCCATGTGGGAGGCGGGCACTCTACTGCTTGAGCCACATCTGCTCCCCCTGTTGATTGCTTCTTATGTCTAAGGCTCAGGCTCTCATTCTTAACACGCAGAACACAACGGATACGGTTTTGTTATTTGGAGCTGGGAGATGCACTTACGGAGCTGACAGAGGTGACTGGATCAGTCCTCTATATCTAGCAAGCTTTCTGTGAAGAGGGGATCCCAGCATCATCCAGTCCCCTCAAGTCCTGACTTGTCTCTGGGCAGATTTCCTTCTAGCTGCTGTGCCTGCAATTGTGGGTTAGACTTTCAAGGCTCCTTAAAATATCACATTGCCTGCTGATATTGTTTTCCTCCTGAAACATTTTCCTTGAAGGCATATTTATTTATTTGGGAAGTTGTAGGTTTACAGAAAAGTCATGCATAAAATACACAGTTCCCATACACTACCTTATTATTAGCATCTTGCATTAGTAGTACATTTGTTATAATTTATGAAAGAATATTTTTACGATTGTACTATTAACTTTAGTCCATTGTATACATTAGGGTTCATTGTGTTGCATTATACTATGTATTTTTTGTAACTTTTTATTCTAGTAACATATATACAAACTAAAATTTCTCCTTTTAACCACATTCACATATATAATTCAGAGCTGTTAATTACTTTCACAATGCTGTGTTACCATCACACCATCCATTACAAAAACTTTTCCATCAACCCAAATAGACATGCTTTACAATTTAATCATTAAATCCCCATTTCCAACCCCCACGCCAGCCTCTGGTAATCTATATTCCAGTTTCTGACTCTATGAATTGCTTATTCTAATTATTTAATATCAGAGAGATCATACAACATTTCTCCTTTTGTGTCTGGCTTATTTCTCTCAACATGGTGTCTTCAAGATTTATCCATATTGTTGCATGTATCAGAACTTCATTCCTTTTTACGGAGGAATAATCGTCTATTGTATGTATCCACCCATATTATTTATCCATTCATCACTTGATGAACATTTGGGTTGTGCCTCTCTTTTGGCAATTGTGAATAATGCTGCTATAAACATTGGTGTGCAAATATCTGTTCGAGTTCCTGCTTTCAATTCTTTTGGGTATATACCTAGAAGTGGAATTGCCAGGTCATATGGTAGTTCTATATTTAACTTTCTGAGGACCTGCAAAATGTCTTCCACAGCTACTGCACCATTTTACATTCCTCAATGAGTGTTTCTATTTCTCCACATCCTTCCCAACACTTATAATTTTCTATTTTTTAATTTTTTTAGTAGTAGCTATCCTAGTGGGTGTGATATGGTATCTTATTGTAGTTTTGATTTGTATTTCCCTAATAGCTAATGGTGTTGAGCATCTTTTCATATACTTTACGGCCATTTATATATCTTCTTTAGACAAATGTCTATTCAAATCTTTTGCTCATTTTATTTATTTTATTTTACTTTATTATTTTATTTTATTTCCCATTTTTAAATTGGGTTGTTGTCATTTTGTTGTTGCATTGTGGGATTTCTTTATACAGTCTGGATATTAAACCCTTATCAGATATGTGTTTTCCAAATATTTTCTCCTATATGTAGGTTGTTGTTTTACTTTTATGATAAAGTCCTTTCATGCACAAAACTTTTAAATTTTATAAGTTCCCATTTATCTATTTTTTCTTTTGTTGCTTATGCTTTGGGTGTAAAGTCTAAGAAATTATTGCCCAATTCAAGATCCTGAAGATGCTTCCTATGTTTTTATCTAGGCGTTTTATAATTTTGTTCTATTTTTAATATTTAGGTCTGTGATCCATGTTGAATTGATTTTTGAATGTGGTGTGAGGAAGGGGTTCACCTTCTCTTTTTTTTGCATGTGGGCATCCAGTTTTCTCAGCTCCATTTGTTGAAGGGATTATTATTTCTCAGTTAAGTGGATATGGTGCCCTTGTCAAAAATCAGTTGACCATAAATGTGAGGATTGATTTCTGAATTCTCAAATTGATTCCATTGGTCTATATTTCTGTCCTTGTGCCAGTACCATGCTGTTTTGGTTACTGTGGCCTTGTAGTAAGTTTTATGATTGGAAAGTGTGAGTCCTCCAACTTCATTCTTCTTTTTCAAAATGGCTTTGGCTATTCAGGACACCTTACCGTTCCATGTAAAATTGATAATTAGCTTTTCCATTTATGCAAAGAAGGCTGTTGGCATTTTGATTGGGATTGCATTGAATCTATATATTGTTTGGGTAGAACTGACATCTTAACAATATTTAGTCTTCCAAGCCATGATCACAGATTGTTTTTCCATTTATTAAGTTTGTTAAAAAAAACTTTTAAGGAAAATTTTGTAGTTTTCTGTGTACAAGTCCTTCACATCCTTGGGTAGATTTATACCTGGATATTTAATTCTATTAGTTGCTATTGTAAATGGAATTTTTTTTCTTGATTTCTTCTTAGATTGCTTATTACTAGTGTATAGAAACACAATTGATTTTTGCATGTTCATATTGTACCCTACCACTTTGCTAAATATGGTTATTAGTTCCAGTAGCTTTGTTGTGGATTTTTAAGGATTTTTCTGTACATAGGATTATGCCATCTGCACATAAGGAAAATTTTACTTCCTCCTTTCCAATTTGGTTGCCTTTTATTTCTTGTTCTTGCCTAAATGCTCTGGCTAGAACCTCCAATACAATGTTGAATAACAATGGTAACAGTGGGCATTCTTTCCTTGTTCCAGATCTTAGAGGGAAAGCCTTTAATCATTCACTATTGAGTGTGATGTTAGCTATGGGTTTTTCATATATGCCTTTTATCATATTAAGGAAGATTCCTTTTATTCCTAGTTTTCCAAGTGTTTTTTTAATCAAGAAGCAGTGCTGGATTTTGTCAAGTGCCTTTCTGCATCAATTGAAATGATCATGGTTTTCTTTCTCTCCTTTGTTCTGTTAATGTGGTGTGTTACATTAATTGATTTGTCTTATGTTGAACTACCCTGACATACCTGGGATAAATCCCACTTGATCATGGTATATTATTCTTTTGATGTGCTCTTGGATTTGGTTGCTAGTGTTTTGTTGAGGATGCTTGTATCTATATTCATAAGGGATATTGGTCTGTGAGTTTCTTTTCTTGTGGTATTTTTATCTGGCTTTGGTATGGGGTGACGTTGGCCTATAGAATAAGTGACGAATTGTTCTCTCCTCTTCAATTTTTTGGAAGAGTTTGAGCAAGATTAGTGTAATTTCTTCTTGGAATGTTTGGTAAAATTTACTTATGAAGCCATCTGTTCCTGGGCTTTTCCTTTTTGGGAGGTTTTTGATTATTGATTCAATCTTTTTACTAATTATTGATTGGTTGACATCTATTTTTTCTTGTGTTAGTGCAGGTTTTTTGTGTTCTTCTAGGAATTTGTCCATTTCATCTAGATTATTTTATTTGTTGCATACAATTGTTCATAGTTTCCCCTTATAGACCTTTTTATATCTGTCGGGTCAATAGCAATGTCACTCTTTTCATTTCTGATTTTTATTATTTGTGTCCTTTCTCTTTTGTGTGTGTCAGTCAAGCTAAACTTTTATCAATTTTATTGATCTTTTCAAAGACACAACTTTTGGATTTGTTGATTCTCTCTATTTTTTTCTTCTCTGTTTCATTTATCTCCACTCAATCTTTGTTTGCATAATGTTACCTTTACCAGATATCTTTATTTCTTTATGCTGCTTTGATCCACTGTCTAGTGTTATTTCCTTTCAGTCTGAGTAACTCTCTTTAGCATTGCTTGTAGGCCAGGTCTAGGGTTAATGAACTCCCTCAGTTTTTGCTTATCCTGGAATGTCTTAGTCTCTCCCTCATTTTTAAAAGGATATATTGCTAGATATAATATTCTTAGTTGGCAATTGTTTTCTTTCAGCACTTTAATTATTTTGCACTACTGCCTTCTTCTTCCATGCCTTCTAATGCAATATTGGCACTTAACCTTGTTGGGATTCCCTTGTACATTAGAGTTGCTTTTCTCTTGCAGTTTTCAGAATTTTTTCCTTGTGCTTGGAATTGGAAATTTTGATTACTAGATGTCTAGGTGTGGTTCTTTTTGAATTTATTCTGTTTGGGGTTTGTTGGGATTCTTGAACATGCATATTCATGTCTTTCACAAAATTTAGGAATTTTTTTCCCCTTATTTCTTTGAATATTCCTTTTGGTCCTTTATCTCTTTATTCTCCTTCTTGGACTCCCGTAATGCATATATTGGTACACTTGATGGTGCCCCACAGATTTCTTAGGCTCTGTTTGTTCTTTTTATTCTATTTTCTTTCTGCTCCTCCTCAGCCTGAGTCATTTCAGTTGTCTTATCTTTAAGATCACTGATTGTTTCTTCTGCCACCTCCAATCTTCTGTTGAAACCCTCTAGGGAATTTTTCATTTTGGTTATTGTGTTCTTTGACTCCAGTATTTCTGTTTGATTCCTATTAGACTCTCAAGAAGATTCTCATATTGCTCACTCGTTGTTTTCCTCATATCTGTTAGCTCTTTCTCCCTGTTTTCCTTTATCTCCTTGAGCATATTGAGGATCATTATTTTAAAGTCTCTGTCTGGTAAGTTCAAAGTCTGGTTCTCTTCACTGATGGTTTCTGTTTTTTTTTCTTGTTACTCTGGATTGGCCAGTTTCCTTTTTCTTTGTTCATCTTGTAATCTTTTGTTGCACACTGCACATTTTGTTATTTTAAAGTGTTAACTCTGGGATATAGTCCTTGAGCTGTCTGTTCCTTAAGTTTGTATCTAGTTAGTGATATAACAGAGATTTTCTTTAATATCAATAGATAATCAAAACAGACAAACCAAAGCAAAAAGCACCTTTTGCTATCTTTGCAAATTGACTGCTTTAAATGGTGGTTTCCTTCAGAGCTCAGCCCTCTTATAAAAAATATCAGCCTGAAGGTAATGAGAAGTACAGGGTCCTCTCTGTCTTATCTGAGCCTTCCTGAATCTGGTGAGCCTACTTCTTTTTCCTAGGTATGAGCTTGCTAGAGGCCTTAGGAATTCCTCATTCACAGTTTACAGGAGTTCCTATGAATGCCTCCTCTACTCCCTTTGAAAGAGACTTCCTTCCCCACCTGTGTGCTCTCTTGAGTGACTTAATGCAGGTAGTCCTTTGCCCCAGGTTGCTTCCCCTTAACTTATTTCTCACACTATCCCAGCTGTCAGCAAGCCACTTCTCTGCCCTCAGGACATACTCTGGGAATGCCAGCCAGAAACATGTTCCCTGTTCCCATCTTTCAGACTTCCATTCAGTAAACTGGTAGTGATATACATGAACCTCAGTATGTGCACAGGGACCACTCTCTCCTCTGGAACAAGACTAGGGACCCACATTGTGAGCACAAGATGGCTCTACCCTGCATTGTGGAGGGAGCAGGTGACAGGCCAGCAAGTGTGCCAGGAGCTTCTTCCATGGCTTTTGAAGCTGCATTTTCTTGATTCAGCACTTGCCTAGTTAATGCAGCCCTTTAACTGTATTCCTAGTTTTGAGGAAGGTTGCTGTCTTTAAGATTCTTCTACCACCTTTGCCCAAGAGGGATTGGAACAGTGGCTGTCATCAGAGCTGGCTTCCAGTGATCTTAAATATCTGATCAAAAGTAAAGCTCTGTGGGGGGCAGATATGGCTCAAATGGTTGGGCATCCGGCTCCCATATGGAGGGAGCTGGGTTCGATCACCCGGACCTCCCAGTAAAAATTAAAAAAAAAAAAAAGTAAAGCTCTGTGATAAGACCACCACCCTGCTTTGTCCAGAGTCTGGAGAACTAGGTTTTCATGTCCCAACCTGGTTACCAGCAAACTGTGCTAGGAGCTCAAGTTCTAGTCCCCACTGCTTCCCGCCATGAGGCTGGGGGAAGGGAGTTGGTAGCCACTGCAGGGAGGGTGAAACTCCCCGGTATTTATTGCAATTAACCAGCTTTTTCCTCTTGCTTCTTCTGGAATCTGCACAGTGTTTCACTAGACTCTTGAGTTTCAAAATAGTAGATTCAGACTGTTCCTGCCTGTTTAATAGTGGGGTGTTGTTGTTGTTGTTATTGTTTTTGGTAGAGAGACTGATTCCTGGAGCTTCCTATTCCACTGTCTTTCTGGAAGGCAACTTGAGGTGACAGAATTTACACACACACACATGTACACACACACAACTTAGCAGCGGATCAAGCACTACCACTTCTATACACTTGTCTACCACTTTGTTAACCACTTTGGGTCAAAATTGTTTTCTAGGACACAAATTAACAGACAGGAGCCAAGTGCAAGATGAAATAAACTACACAGAGCTGGCTATTAGCTCAGGATGGGGTAGTCAAGGGCTCTGTGGCTGAGAGCATCTGAGATGGAGTTAATACACACTGCTAGAGAGCACAGTTGTCATTGCCATTAAATTTGCAACAGGACTCAGTGCATGGGGAAATATAGACTGGAAGTCTCCTGTATGGGCTGACATATCTATATACTTTTACAGTATACTATTTCAGAAACAAATAGCATTATAATGAAGCAGAGAAGTGTGGTTGCTTTAAATGTGGGTATGTGTGGCTTAACTTTTTAAATGACATAGGGTAATTAGTAGGAACATAAACCACTGTACTGTGTGATAATTTTGAGAATTATTGTGAGCAATCGGTGTGGGGCAGTGATGAGCAGGCTTATTTGCATCCACACTAAAAGCCCCAGCCTTCCCTGGTGCATTGCATCTCTTTCCCCTCTCGTGGACCTGCTCTGTCACAGGGTCTTGTTATTGTGTGTGTCCTTCTTGTTGCTCCTGTCACATTTCTGCTCTCTGTTGTTCTCTTCCATCTTACTTTCTTCTCATTCTTTTTCTGATGTTCTCTTCCATCTTATATGTTCCACATTCTTTCTTTCCTCTTCTCTTTCATCTCTCATTCTAAATTTAATTTTCAAGGAATCTTTGTTTTTAGAGTCATTTCTACCCAATGAGAATATGCCCCTATTGTTAATTAAGACAATTCAATAAATTTCTCCTTACCCAAACCTCCTTTTCATCTTTTGATGATTTATTGACAAGTATTTATTTTAGAAGGCATACAACTAAAGATAAAAAATAAACAGAAATTGAAGATATTGAAACATCTACTAAATACAAGCTGCACAAAACCAAAAAACATTTTGCTATAGGTATTTGAATAGCCTGCAAAAACTATAGAATCAAGCCCCATGTATTTCTAGGTCTCCATCTGTTTTTGTTTTTTTGTTAAATTTCCTTTAGGCATTGTAGTTTACAGAAAAAACATGCAGAAAACACAGAGTTCCCATATACTCACCCCCATTATTAACATTTTGCGTTAGTGTGGTACCTTTGTTACATTTGATGAGAGAGTATTATTATAATTGTACTATTAACTGTAGTTCATAGTTTGCCATATGTAGTTTTGATGATGTATTTTATCATGTCTGCTTTCATCTGCTTCTCTTTAGCTCTTCATGGATGTTTTTAACTGGCTGTTGTGCTCGAGGCTTTTCTGGTTACTCCTGGGTTGGTGGTGGTTCTGGACAGTAAAGGGTGCTTTTAATGACCCTGAGCAGCAAAGCAGCTCAAAGCTCCTCTAGAATGGAAATCGGTTAGCTTTAGGGAGCCTGTAAAAGATATCTTTTGCTACCAAAGTGCAAAAGTGACGTGGATAAGCAAGGGTGGGGCCCATCTGTCAGGCAGGGCCAGCACTCCTCAGGATGGTGCCAGGCAAGCTCCAACCCCCAGGCCCTGAGGCAGAGCCACGGGGGGAAGTGGCCTTGCCCCACGGCTTGCCCAGCACAAGCTGGCAGCAGCAGCCTGTCCTCTGGGGCAGGGCTGGGAGCAGGGGGAGGCAAGGGAGGCGCCCAGGGTGACAGAGGGTGAATGCCTCCTTAAATTTTGCTCCCTCAGTGTCTTTCTCGCCTCCTGCTAATCCCAGCCCTACTCTGGAGACTTTCAACTATCCTTACTCCAAATGCTCAGATTCCACCCAGAAGATGGAGCCAAATGACTTTATTAAAGAGAGCGCATGACTCTCATTTGCGAAATGGTTAGTAACTAGATTAAACAACTCGCTAGGAGAGCTCTACCCTTCCAGTTGAAGCAGGGGCCACTTAGGCAGTGCTTTTGTTAAGTAATTGCTGAATTAATTGAAAACCGATCCAGGATTTCTCATTTGCAATAAATAAAAGTCCTATTGTGTTATGTTTGGGTGATCATTCTCTAAGAAAACGGGGGGATACAAAGTGGAATTAAAGTCTGGGCGGAAGAGGGATCCAAAATGTAACTGATGGAAATGAACACACATATTTTATTGAGCAATGCCAAAGAAGGCTGGAATACTCAGAAGGCTCACCGTGTGAGGAAGCTAAACACAGCAAAGATGTGACTTCTTCCAAAAATAATCCAAAGGCTTAGTGCAATTCCAAGCTAAATCCATGCTGTTTCTTTTGGGAGATGTCTCAACAAAAAATGCTTAAAATTTATTTAAATGTTTATTCAGTTCAGAACACATCGAATTCCAAACAATTGCACTATAAGGGAGTCCCGTTATCATTAGCTGTTATCACAGATTATAGAGCTACAATAAGTGAAAGAATACAGCTCCCAGTTCCACGGAGCTGAATCGATAAAGATAGTGCATACTACAGATACAAGAATTCAATAGGGGGAAGCGGGTGTGGCTCAATCGATAGAGCCCCCGTTTACCATGTGGGAGGCTCTGGGTTCGCTTCCCGGGGCCTCCTTGTGAGGGCAGGCTGGCCCGCGCGGCACGGTGGGCTGGTGCAGCAGGACCTCACAGCAAGGGGGAGATAAGCAGACACGGAAAAAGACACACAGCGAATGGACACAGCAAACACAAGCAGCAAGGGAGGGATAAATAAATAA
>JAQZBX010074350.1:0-14767 GCA_029593785.1 Cabassous unicinctus
TCCGTGTCCGCCCATCTCCCCCTTGCTGTGAGGTCCCGCCACATCAGCACACGGCGCCGTGCGAGGCGGCCTGCCCTCACAAGGAGGCACCGGGAAATGAACCCGGGGCCTCTCATATGGTAAACGGGTGCTCCATCCATTGCGCCACACCTGCCTCCCACCGTGAGGTTGCTGCATCAGCCCACCGCACCGCCCAGGCCGGCATGCCCTCACAAGGAGGCCTCGGGACGTGAACCCAGGCCTCCCATATGGTAAACGGGGGCTCCATCCACTGAGCCACACCTGCTTCCCTGGGTATCTATTTTAATGAGCACTGCACATTTGGGTGTGAAGCCTCATGCTGCCACTGACACAACAACCCCCCATACACACACACACTCACAGCTCCATCATCCTAGCAGGACCCGCCTCTCAGTATTGTTAGAAGACCCAATTCACAGAGTGTACTTAGCACTGGGAAAGAATTTTCACTCAGTGGATCTTGTCCACTAACATCACCCGTGGCCACCAGCACCACCCATGGCCACCAGTTCACCCGTGGCCACTAGCATCATCTGTGGCCACTGGCATCACCCATGGCCACTAGCATCATCTGTGGCCACTGGCATCACCCGTGGCCACTAGCATCATCTGTGGAACCAGCATCATCCATGGCTACCAATACTGTCCCTCGTTCCACATCCCTGGACCATCCACTCTGGACAAAGCCCTGTCGTGTGCTCTGAACATCGAGACTCGGCCCCTGCGATGATGGATGAGCTGATTTTCATTCATTCAAGAAATATTTACCAAGGGCCTAGCAAGTGCCAAGCCCTGTTCCAGGCACACCCAGTGCTGAGCATAAAAATGACAAAACTGCCAGGGAAACGGACAAGCCATTTCTGAGTGGGCTCTGTCCAGACGCATGGGGCTAAGCGGTTCTTTCTGGCATCGTCCTGCAGCCAAACTCCGCCTGCCAGAGACGCCAGGCTTTCCAATACTGCGCTGATCCTGTGCAAACAGAAGAAGCCCTTCTTGTTTGAGTTTACTTCCCTGGAATACTTAGTCTCCACAAATGCTTCCTCATGTCTGAAAACAAAAACTATGTGTACAGTAGCTGCCAGAAAACTTGGGGCACATTTGTTCTCTAAGCACTGTCATCTGTTCAGTTCAGGTGGCCTCACATCTCCTCCTTCTGCTCCCGCTCACGGCTTCTGTTCCTTTATCTGCTTTTGCATTGGGCTGTGGGCTCTCTGCTCAGGGCCTTTTAGAAGAGGGTGGGAATCCACGTGGCACACCAATCACACCCCAAACTGTCCGTCATGGCATTAGGGGCAGAGGTGGGTTTCCCCTTATAAAGTCATCGAGGCACAGGGGCTCTGCTTGGATGGCCCAGGCGTAAGCAGGGAGGAGGTGTTGGCAGTCAGCATTATTTAAACATTGGCTGCATAAATTCACTGCATAAGTTAGTTGCATTCATTTACTGCACACGTGTTAATTGAGCTCCTCTTGAAAGCCAAGCTTTAAACCAAACACCCAAAGACAGTAGTGAGCGCAGCTCAGCCTGCCCCTGTGCATAGGACATGGGGGGGCGGGGGGTCAGTGGAAGTGGGGCTTGCGGGAGCCAGGAGGAGGCGCCTCCCCATGTTGCTACTGAGACCAGCAGAAACCTCGTGGGGAAACTGCTGTCTCCCCCGAGACTGCAGGGATGGGGGGGGCGGGGGCTCATGGGTAAAGTGGGTTAAAAGAGACCCACATGGTCATTTACACCCTGCAATCGACCCCTTCCCAAGAAAAGGGCCATTATTTTTGCATTTGAAGACACAGGAGATTTTGTTTAGAGACTGCATATTAGATCACCTCAAGATGAAAAAAAGGCCCCTGTCCAGAGCACCCCACTTCTCTTCCTTCAGGGAGTTTCACTGCTGCGTCATCCTGAAGCCAAGCAGGGATTTGCAGAGGCTTCACCCAAAGCGAGCTCCCTGCAGGGCCACGGACATCGAGGTGGATGCTGCAGGCCGCGAGGGCCAGCTCGGGCCCCCTCAGTCCTGGGTGAGGCTCACACGCCGATGGGATCCAAAAGCTCCCTTTGAAAGGCCTGTGGAGTGGGAAGGAACACGGAGGATGGCGAGGACCAGGAGCCATCAGAGACCCCTGGTGCTGTGGTGGGAGGAAGCAAAGGGAAGTGCCGCCCCGGGCCCCCTGCTCCACAGAGCTGCTCCAGCCATGCCCAGCCTTTGCCAGTGCAAATCACACGGTGTGGCAGGAAAAAGGCTCTCCCGCTCTGGGCAGCTCCAGGCGCTCAGCCCTGGGTGCTGTGGGCATCACAAAGGAAGCCGGAGGCCCCTGCCCCCTCAGAGCTGACTGTTCCTGGACCACGTGCCGGGGTGCCCCTGCATGGTCCCCCCACCCCAGCATTGTTAGGTACTAATCGCAGTCATAGGGTTAGGGAAAAGCCACTGTCCAACCACCTCCCCCAGCACAAGGGCCCCCTGGGCCTCCCCAAGCTCCAGCAACCAAAGGTGACCCCCAGCAGGGACTCCTCCTGCCCTACTGCTGCCCGAGCGCCTGCATCTACTGATCGGCCACGTCCTGCCCTTGGTAAATGGTTTCAGTGTTGTCCCCGCCTCCCGTCCAGCCCCTCTCCCACCACACTGCCCAGCTCCCTGCCATCTGGCTACACAGAACTTATCTTGATCCTTCTTATTCACCAGCTCTGTTCTGCCCCAGGACCTTTGCATAAACAACCCCCACTGTTGAAAGGCTCTTCCTGCCATCTTCACTAGGTTTGTTCCTTCTTCCTCATCCAGACCTCAGTCAGAGGAATGGCTGCTCACAGCAGGGGAAGAATATTTTCCTAAAAGTAAAAGTATTCCAGAGGTTGATATTTAGCTCATGAGTGGTGATTCTACAGGGTCACCAAAACCCCCAGTGTCTGTCTTTCTGGTTAGCCATCTTCACATATGGTTTAACTCATAGTCCAAGATGGCTGCTGGAGCCCCAGCCATCAGGTCCCATTTGCAGGCTGGAAGAAAGAGGAAGAGCAACCAGTCAGCACCTCAGGGCAGCTTCTTGGGCAGGACTTAGTCTCAAGGCACATTTCAAGTCAAGGGAGCTTGAGGAGGGCGGTCTTTTATTACAATTTGCTCAGTTAAGAAAATCACTTACTTAGGAGGAAGAGACAATGGACTTTGCGCTGGGCAGCCAGCAATCTCTGCACGGAAAACTCCCAGGCCCCGGCACCACAAATCCCAGCTACACCTCCATTCCCTCCATGATTATGTGATCAGGGCCGGCCTTACGAGCGAGACTGGCGTCTCCGTGAAGGAAGATCCTGGGGAGACTTTACGCGGCTCGGAGTCCTCGGCTTCCCGCGAGGTGCCTGGCCATGCAGAGGCCGCTTTGTGGATGTGGAAACCTGGATTTCCCCTGGGGGTCTGTCGAAATGCCCCAGCACTGGCTTGTCAAGGCCAGGAACCCAGGCATTGTCGCTGTGCAGGGCAGGACCAAATCCCCTGGAAGCTGTCTGGGAAGCTCTCCCAGGACCTGGGATGCAAAGAGCTGGTGGAGCTGGCAGATCCGTCCAGGACAACGGCTGTGTTAGATGGAGTCGAGGCTAGAACAACGAGGTGCCCCACAGGCCGGGTGTCAACTATTCACCAGAGGCTGTGCCTCGGGGCCTGACCCACCAGGGTCCCGGCCACTGCCTGCTGTGGCCATCACAGGAGCGCAAATCACATCTATGGGTAACACGGGGGGTGGGGGGCCAGTGACTGCATCCAAGTTCAGGGGGAACAGAGCTTCTGAGTTTAGGTCTGAACATCAACCACCCATGAGCTCCGCGAGGAAGGTGTGGCCACGTAGCGGTTTTTTGAGAAATATCACACAGCTTTATTCAAGTCACCAATAGGAAGCAGCTGCCAGAAAATTCTTTAATGGTTTCTGGGCTGCCTGAACGGATGCGTACGTGTGGGAAAGCTGGAGAGGATGGGTCCGCTGGACTCGGCGCATGTCAAGAATCTTCTGTGGACTTCTGGGCACAACCATCTGCCATGAAGCAAAGACGTGGGCATTGCCCAAAGGGGCACGCTCAGGGCAGAGGCTTGGGCCGTGGGAGATGTGGAAGAGTAGCAGGAACTGGTTGTGTTGGCTTAAGGCAGGGACATCCTTGCAGAAGCTGCAGGACTGTTCTCCAGGGGCCCAGGAGGCAGCGAGGCTGGGTGGCAAGATGCTTCAGGGAAGCAGTGTTTATAGCTTGCTGTGTGGATAAAATGACATTAGGAGGTTTCTGGCCCAGGGCGATGTGGGCGAATGGTAGCCTCCTTCTCACCAGGGGTGCTTGCTCAAAACTGGGGTCTGCCAAGCAGGATGTGGGATAGGAGAATTTGTTCAACCGACTGTCGGTTGCAGGGGTCTGCCCAGACCTGCGGGGGAAACAGCTTCTTGTACTGACCCTTGGGAAATAGCCCACCCTCTGCCCTTCCTTGGAGACTGGCGTTGCACGTGGAAGTTTCAGAAAGGTCCTGAGAAGTTCTGCAGGAGACACACCTGGTTACCTTGGTTAACTCGGCATTCCCCAATCATGTTTGACCCAAAACTCTACAACAGAAGTTCCGTTATTGGACCACAGCCCTGGTAACCAGGGTCCCTATTTCGGACAGGTGTTTCCGGGGTCATATGCCTCAGGTCAAGACTTGGGGGTGGCATTTGAAAGGCCCTTCTCAGCACAGGAAGGCCCCAATTCAGGTCCTGCCGCCCTTGCAGTAAACAGGCCTGCCCCCTGGGAAGTGCAACTTTCTAAACCTGTCCATTGCATTCCCGTCTGGGAAAGGCACCCAAAGAGGGTCGAGAGAAAATAATTGCGTCTCTCTTGTGCTTACCCATAAACTCCACCAGGTTAGAGCTCACGGCTAAGCCTCCAGCTCCAAGCAGGGCCTGTGGCCTGTAGATATTTTGGAAATATTTAAGAAAGAATGGAAAGAAGAAAGGGCAGGAGGGGATCTCGTGCCTTACCGGGTGCTTGAAAGGTATAACATTATCAGATCCTAGACTGACCCTTCAAGGCCCCCTTATGATGAGTGAGATGGGTGGGAATTCCACCAAAGACATCGCCAAAGCCTCTTTTCCATACAGGAGAATATTCTGGAAAAGAGGCTTCGCCTGGGGAAGGGTCTGGCTATATGTGAATGTTTTCAGCAGTGGACTGCTGTGCCGTGCTGGTCCCAGGAGAACCTGGGCAATTTGAAGAGGCAATTGCTTCTTGGACTCACCCTGCAAAACTGGAACTAATAGAGCCACAGACTCCATCCTGGGAACTCTGGGGAGCTGGCTGCAATCCAAGAAAGGCTTATTCTGGACAACATCAATATTTGTCCCATTAAAAAGTGAAGTATAAAAATCAGTGACATTGTCGGCAGTGCCGTCCGGGCCCACATGGGCTAATCCTTCATCGTGGAACCTGCTCACGCTCTCCGGCAAGCGTCGCTGCAAGGCACTTTGCGAGGGCTCCGTGCACCTGGCCCACGATGATTTCCGGGGCTTGGTTTTGAAGTTCAGGAATGGCAGTGGCTAAAGCTGACCCATTCCACTCCCCGCGTCCTACCATATTTAGGTCTCCCGCTCATACCCGCCAACGCAAATCACCCACTTAGGTTCTCACACAAAACTCAATTGCCAATTTGTCTTTTTATTTCTTACACTTAAAGTGATTTGACTTTAAATAATCTACAATGAATTGTTCATTTTACTACCACAGGCAGCAATTGGTTCATCCAGGGAGTCACTAAAGTTTGCAATTATTGCCAAAGAACTTGTGCTTTTCTGCTTAGGGCCGTAAGAGCCGAGCCTCCAGGGTCAGCTGAGCCCCGTGGTGCCCTGGCTGGGGATTCCTCACGCCTACCAGGAGGCCAGGCCCCGGGCAGGTCTCCCCTTGCCTTCGGGAGGGATTGGAGCCACGACGTGTGCGAGCTCTGAGCATGTGGTGGGAATACAGCTCCTCTCCAGGAAGTCGTTAATTAGCTTTAACTGCCTCACTGGCCCTGGCATTTGGCCATAATGGAGACGGATGTGGGCTTTATAGTCCCTCGTGGTAAATGTGGAAAGGTGATTGGCTCAGGAAAGAAAAACTGTCTGGCCCAGTTTCTAATACTCCTCCCTGACCCTCCGCCCCGCCACCCCTTCCCATGCAGCCTCGCTGCCCCCACTTGGTTAGCTGCCTCTCCAGGAAATCCCTTTCCTTCTTCCACGTGGATCCCAAGTGGGATGGCTCCAGCTTTTCCAGGCCATCTCCTCACGTTATAAACCTCTACTTCTTCCTTCCCAATAGATTCAAAAGTTGGCGCTCTGTGCCTTGGCAAACCAAGAAACTCAAAGCCTCAGAAAGCAGAGAGGTCCTGGACTTTGGTCTGAGCTGGTGCTGGGCAGCTCAGGGGGAAGGAAATGGTCAGCCAAAACACCCGACGCCATTACGTGCACATGCAGGACGCAGGCCTTTCATCATTTCGTTCTTATTTACCTTTCAACAAACTTGCAGGATAATAGTAGCTCTGGTAGCTTCTCTTCTATGGGGTGGGGGGGAGAGGAGGGCACAAGCCAGGGAGAATTTCGGGTCAAGGCACCGGCTATTCATTCACCCACTGACAGGAATCCTTAAGCTAAGAGAAAATGTAACATAAAAAAGCACAATGTGGAATTTAATTGCCAATTAGAGATGGTGGTTTCCAACTGGCCACGTTCGCGTGCTCTTTCAGAAAGAACACATCGATCGTAGCTCTGCAAGTAGGTGACTTGGAAGGACTGTCTTCTGGGAACAGGAGGCCGAGAGCTGGCGCAGACCTCACATGGACGCAGGAACGCTTCAAAAGCACGATGCATTATTTATTGTCATAAAAGGCAAGACCGAAGTTTTATCATAAAACACATGTCTGCATAAAAGAACTTGGCAGGGCAAATCAATAAACAAGGGAATCGCTTGTCAGGAAGAGCATTTTTATTGTTTAGTGTTTTTATCAAAATATTGCTCAAAGAGAGAAAGATGGCCTCCTAGAAGCAGGTCAGGCAGGGTGGGCTCCTGCGCGGAGCAGGGGAGGAAGGCGGCTGAGGCTCACGCAAACCAACAACAGGAAATGAGTGCCCTGTCCCCCCCCCCGAGCCCCTCAGAAAAGCGCCCTCGTGGCTTGCCCTGCCACCTGGGCGGGTGCTGGGGTTTATTCAGCCCACGGGGACTCTGCAGAGCAGGAGCTGGCACCCCCCAGAGGCTGACAAAACGAAACCAAACAGCACGCTTTCTGCGCAGCTTCCCTGGCCCCTGCGCAATCGTCATCACTCCCCTGACGGTGCACACAAATCAGGAGATACCACCACCCCGTTGGACAAGCAAGAAGACCAAGACCACAATTCACCCTGGAGCACCTCCTGCCCCCCTCGCCTGTGGACACAGGGCAGGACGGGGACCAGAAGAGGCATGGACACCGCAGGAGCAGGCCGTGTCTTCATCCCAGGATGGCACAGTGAGTGGCAGTTTTGAAGGTGAAATCTGGGTGAAGCCCTGAGGCCCCCATCAAGCATGGACTTCAGAACGGCACAGTCTCGGTTTGGGACCTCAGCTCCTCACTGCGCCCGGGGATCCTATCACTTCCTTCATCTGTCTTTCCTAATTTAGAGACTGCAGAGGCCCCTAATGTCAGTGAGAGCAATTAAAGGACATGGAGCAGGCACAGAGCCCGGGGCAAGCAGGCCTGGGGGCTGCAAAGGCCCCCATGCGGCTGTGGGTACCGCCAGCTCCTTGAACCCACACGTCCTGCAGCCTGGTTTAAAGGTCACGGCTCAGAGAGGCCGTCGCCAGCCTCCAGGTTAAGCAGCTGGACCACCACTCAGATGTATGCTGCTGCCACCACACCTCATTCTCCTACTCGGAGCACGTTTCACAAGTACGTCCATCTTCCACCCGTTTGCTAACTGCCACCCTCACTTGATTTCCATTTTCATGAAGGGACACGGCAAATCCATAACGTGTTCCATAGCGTTTGTTGAACGAGTGAATGAATGAATGCAGTGAATGCATGCGTGAATGAATGAAAGAACGGATACCTGCTCTATGTCAGATCACAGGCTGCAGACACAGCTGGGAGAAAACACGAAAACCGAGAACTTTGGTGTATGTGACAAAAGGTGAGTTCCTAGGTGTCATCGGAGAGCATGAGGACTGGGGTGGGGCCAGAACTCAGCTGAGCGTGGACGTTGGCCCTGGGGTTTCAGAAGCAGAAAGAAACCCTGGAGGAGGAAGGCTGGAAGCTGCCCCAGACAGGCGGCTCCCACTCAGCTCTTCAGAGAGCCGGGGCAGGGCCTCCCCAACAGTTACCAGGTTGACTTCAAGTCAGACTGGGTGGAGGACGATCCACGGCCGTGCATGGCTTTCACAGCACAGCAAGAAACCATGGGAAAATAAGCACAGGAGACGGCGCCAGCTATTTTGACAGTTCCGTGGCATCCTCAGCCGAAAGAGGCACCAACCAGAAAGTCCCGGTGGTTTGTTACTAATGATCGTTTAATACTGTTTGGTATCAGTTCTGTGTACACACAACCAAACAGAGGAAATCGCATGTGGGTGTTTACATTCAAGGAGAGTTTCTGTGTTATAATTGATAGAACTTTAATTTCCATGTGGTTCCAACAGTAAACATGCAAATGGCTCTTCTCAGTATTACAGCTCAAGCCTCGGTTATTTTTAGGGAAGCAAAATGTTTTACTTTGGCCCCCGGACTGAAATGGAGTGAAAAGCAGATCCAGATGGGACCCAGGATTGGAAAGCTGTTTCGAGTTGGCCGGCGCGTACCGCCCCAGCTTCTCCTTCCTTCCCGCTCCCACACCCAAGGCGCCCGCGGGGCGGCCCGCGCCACCGTCTTTCCCGTCCTGGTGTAGGTGTCGGGGCACGTGAGGCTCGTCTCCCGCAGTGGGGACCTCAGGCATCGGCGTGGAAAGGAGGAAGCAGGTCTTTTCTAGATGGGGGGCCACTTAGTGACGTGAGAGCGCGGCTCCCCCCGAACCCAGAGGCCCTGGCCCTGGGCACTGTGTCAAGCGCACGAGCGCCCCGTCCTGTGGTGCGCGGAGAGCGGGAGCCTCCTGCACTGCTGTCGCGTGGGACAGCAGGTGTCCTCACTGCCATCTCGGCCCCACGGTCCGGTGGTGATGCCTGGGGACATCTGTGATTGTCACAACTGGGGGGGGCTGCTCCACATCAGGGCACAGTCAGCCCCAAATGTCAGCCGTGGGCGAGAAACCCTGGAGGGTCCAGCATGTGGCCCCCGAGGGGTAGGACGAGGAGGCCCACATACCGGTCTGCGGCCTCCAGGCGGCCGGGGGCGGGCACTTGGCGCTCCCAGCAGTCATCCTTTCTACGCCCTGAGCCGGACAAACACCCTCAGGGAGGAGGTGCGCCTGAGGTGCGGGGCGCCCTCCCCGGGAGGCAGTGGAAAGCCAGCTTCCCGTCCTCAGGACTGTGGCTCCGTGGGCCTGGAGTCCCCCTCGGCGCTGACCCCACAGGCCTGAGCCCCGCTGGGGAAGGGGAGCTTTTGCCCGAGGGCGCGAGGCCATCAGCGCAGACCCGGGCCAGCGCTCATTCCAGAAGCCCCGTTTCCGGACGTTCCCTCGGCCACAGGGAGCTGAAAGATGACTCCTCCTCCGGCATTTTCCAAGTAAGAAACTGCCGCAGAGTAGCCAGCGACCCGCGGGGGCCCCCTCCAGCCCCTTCCTGCTCCCCTGCGGCTGAGTGGTGGCAGCTGAGGCTGACCTTGGGGAAGCACCTGGAGGGTTCACCCGTCCTCCCACGCCCTGCGCGCCCCTCGGCGCTTTTATGGGGGTTTGGCGAAGGGGGGAGGCAGCTTCCTCCAGGGGCCTCCTCCCCACCCCAGCTCAGGACTCCACCCTGGGCCCTGCCGATGCTGAGCGGCCTCGGGCACCTGGATGGGGAGGGCTCGGGGGTTGCAGGCCAGGATTGCTCCACAGGGCGCAGGTGGGGAGGGGCACGGCCCAGCCATCAGCTTCCACACAGGAGGACTTAGGGGAGTCACCTCCCGAGCCCTGCAGCGGAGGAAACTGCAGCCCGCTGGGCAGGAAGCACTGGACCCCCAGGCCCGGGGGCAGCGGGACGTGACCTGGACTTCAGCAAAGTCCCGGGCAGCCCACGGGGCAGGAGCCAGAGGCTCGGACAATGCCCTGGGTGCTGGGGGCAGGGGCCCCAGAAGTGCCTGCCCCTTCATCAGCTGCTCCCCCACCGGGGCTGAGCCTCATTCACCCACTTCCCTACAGCCCCGGACCAGACTGGCCCCTCCAATCCCGAAAACGCTGGAAAGCCATCACCGGGAAGCGAGTGGAGCCGCAGTGGGCTTCACGGCTGACCGTCCTGCAGGACTGTGGGCAGGGACTTGGCGTTTCCCAGGGGAGAAAGGTGCTGACGGCCCCGGGCAGGAGGGACCTCGAGCCTGGCTGCCCCACGCAGGCAGCCCTCTCTTGCACTTCAAAAGGAAAGACAGACAGAAGAAAGAGAGGAAGTGAGAGAGGGGGAGGAAGGAAGCGGGCAAGCGGGAAGGCTGACAGGCTTCCACCAGGTTATCTGCCGGGCACAATCCAAGGAGGGGGCATGGAATAAGATGAAGCTCTGTCCTTACCCCCAGGGAGCTCAGAAGTTGTTGAAAATGCAACAAAAATACAAAAAAAAAAAAAAAAAAAAAAAAAAAAAAAATGGGTTCATCAATGAGGCAAACTTAAACATCACTTTTTTAAATACTCAAAAAAGACCAGGCTTCAGGGTCAGATGGGCCCAAGTTCAACCTCCTTCGGACTCTGAGACCTTAAAGTGAGCTGTTTCATCTGGAAGCCTCCACGTTTCCAGCAGTAAAGAGGGCATGCGTGCTAATGCACCAGGGCTTGGGGCCACGCGTGGCTCGTGGCTCCGTGTTGGACAGCACCGGGTGAGACGGGACCCCAGGCCCAGCTTGCCTGAGGACCCGTGTAAAGGGCCCAGGACAGAGCGGGGGCCTGGGCTGGAGGGGTATGGAATCCACGGGGCCACGTCCACAGGCCTTCTCAGCTCAGGTTCCACCTGGGGTGATGTAGGAGGCCTCGATGCCCTTGACCTTGGCAAATGTCACATGGAGTGGTTTAGACTTTCTGCAAAACACTGAAAGTTTTTAACGTATCTGCAGTGAACTTTAATGGGAGCCCATAAAACCCGACCAGGCCTCAGAGCTAGCTGAGCTCATCAGTGAACGACCTTGGTGTTTTCAATCAAGTCCAAAGTGAACATTCCAGAATCTGAGTTCATAAAACTCCTCGAAGGAGCCCAGAGCAGGTAAGAGGGGATGAGGTGGATGGTCAGCGCTCTTTGCTGCCCAGCTGATCCCAAGGTGGATTTGGACCAGCTCTCTCCCACGTGCGGGGTCGGTGGCTAAAGAAAGGACAGCAGGTACCTCCCCCAGCAACTCACTCCATTTTAGGCCTCACGTTACAGGGTTTACCTTCTCCGGGGTGTCAGAGGCCACAGTGTCATTACAATCCTGTCTCGAAGCACCTGTGTCTCCTGTGAGAAGTGAGCTCAGGTTCACTTTCAAGGTTGGGGTGGGTGCTTCTGGGGACTGGCAGGTCGTCCGTGATCAACGAAACTTATGAATGACAGTCCCGGAACCCAGCCTGAGCTGTGAAGGCGGCAAACGGGCCCCCGCCCTTCCTGTGGTCAGTCGAGCTCGTCCCTGCCCTCCAGCCAAGGGCGCATCCTAGGTCCACCGCATTCCGCCACTTGGCTTGGCTAGGACAGGGGTGCAGAGTCCAGGTGCACCCCAGAACTTCCTCGGCCCCCAGGCAGGGCCGCTCGCCCAGGTCCTCGGCTCTGCCCACGACGCGGCTGCCCACTCCGCTTTAGTCCCCTGATGCAGGAAGAGTGTGCAGCAGTCACGCGTGCGCTTGTGTGCCCTCCCCGGCCAGATAGAAGAGCGTCAGCTACAGGGTCTGGCTGCGGCCTCTCCGTCTCCCGGAAGTGCCTGGCTCAGAGCCTCAAGCGAAGGAGCAGCTCAAAAGCACTTGCTGAGAGAAGTAACCAGCAACTCTGCTGCCCGCCGCCCCTGGACCTCTGCAGCCTCACTCCTCTTTGGGCGGCGTGGCCGGCCCTCTGTCCCTCGCCTTTTCTCGCTTTCTCCCCTCGCTGGGAAGATGCTCCACTTCCCTAAGTGAGTGAATGAGCGAAGCCGCCATCAGCAAACCTGGTTTTGGTTGCTGTGAAAACCCTCCTTGTTGCACGGATTTCTAGATACGGAAGGGCTCCTCTGCCTCAGGAGCCGGAGGACAAGGCGCAGAGCGGAGCTGGTCTGATGGCTGAGGGTCCTCCCAGGCTTACCATCCCGCAGGGGGCTCCCCAGCACTCTCCAGCCCCTCCCTGACACCCGTGCCCACCTCCTCTGAGCGCCTTTCATACAGGAGCGGGTGGCAGTCAGCTCCTCCTTCCCCGCAGGTTTAAGCCAACAGCCCATTCCCCCACTTCCATCTAGAACCGATAGAACGTGGAGGAGGCCGAGAAATTCCACAAAATGTATGCTGTCAAAACACGGAAGTTGGGTAGATATTGCCTATCCCAACCTGTCCCCACCCCCTTAGAGAACAACATGCGTCAGATGTCCGTGGGACATAGAGGGGCTGGAGAACGGCCCCTCCAAAGGGGTACCACATCCTGATTAACCGAGCCCTTGGCAGTGATCCATTTAGGAGCCGCTAAAACAATCGGCAAGCGTCCACACGGCGGGGTAGCCATGGGAAAGGCAGTGTGCCGAGTGGCTCCTGGAAAGGCTCTGTCCCCTTTCTTCATGCCTCGGGGCACTGCGTGTATAAAGATGTGATGCTCTGAGCTGCAGCAGCCACCTGTGAACATGAGGGGCGGGTCTGGGACCCAAAGCCAGGGGGAGGCAGAACAGAGAGAGGTGGGAAATCTTCATCCCTAAATATATCGTCCATGACTAGATCAGGCATCCTGGATCTTCAGAATTCCCCATTTGGGTTTGTTAGGTTAGGCTTTCTCTGACTTTGAACTGAAATCTTAGCTGACATAAAGAACTCTTACCACTTTCTAGCTTCCAAGTAGAGGGCAGCACAGAAAATTTTTTAAAAAATTAAAAAAATAAAACCACTCAGTGAAGGAAATATTCAAAGTGGTCTGGAACTGGCTAATCATAATTTTCATTTACATTTTAGCAGGTTTTTTAAAAATTTCTACAGCTCTTTGGCAGACCTGGCTCTGGCCCACGCCTGTCTTAAGCTGTTTTCCCTATACTAGACCCTCCACCCTCAAAGCTTCCACTGCATCCTATACACATACCCACCTGCCGGGACCTGTGCTTTCATCACAGGATGATGACTGGAAACTTGTGACTGGAAACTTCTGAAAACTGCAGACACACAAGATGGCGCGGCAGGATGGGGAGAGCAGGCCACGCACGGAGGGAGGCGCTGAACAAAGGCAGGTGGTCGGTCCTGGCTGCTCTGGGGAGAAGTAGAGGTTGGAAGTCCAACAACCAACCATAAGCAGGATTTTCCCTTTGTCCTCCAGTTTCAAATTTTTAAAAAATTCACATACAGTGAAATCCACTTTTTTGGTGTACATTTCAGTGAGGTTTTCCACATGTATGGATTGACTTAGCCTCCTTCACGGTCAAGATGCAGGAAACGCCAGCTCCCTCGTGCGCCGATTTGTGCTCAGGGATCTGGGGCACTCACTGATCTACTCTCTGCTCCTGAGCATTTGCTTCTTACAAGTGTCATATGGCTGGGACTTCCCTGTGCGCCTGGCTTCCTCCCACCCACTGGCCTGCCTGCGAGATGCATCCAGGTGGCCAAGGGTCTGCAATCTGAACTTCCTGTCTCTGAGAAGGATGACACTGCGTGGATGAACCCCAGTTTGTTACCCAGTTACTCACTGGAGGAATCGGGGTTATTTCCAGTTTGTGTGATTACGGATACTGCTCTAAGCAATAACATACAGATTTCGTGTCAACTAAAATTTGCATTTCTCTAGGGAAATACATCAGAGTTGGGTTCCTGGGCCATACAGGAAATTCATGTTTAGGTTTTTATGAAACTGCCAAACCGCTTCCCAGAGCGGCTGTTCCATTTCACATCCCCACCGACAATAAATGAGCGTTCCTGTCGCGCCTTCTGACATCCCTGCCAATGCGCGGAAAACCACAACATGGATGTGATTTAGAAAGGTTCGCCCATTCTAAACGGTGTTAATGGCACTTCCTCATGGTTTACACTTGCATTTCCCACAGGCATCTTGGCATGAGCTTTCTCTGTCGTTTTTGTGTGGTGAGGTGTCTCTTCAAATGTTCTCCAGCTCTGACCTGACCACCCGCTGCCATCTGGATCTAAACCCCCGATGCCGTCACCCTTCACCAAACTCATTTGGAGGATTTCTGAAAATCTTCTATTCAGCTGGTCTGTGGCTGGATGCTGGAGAGGATACACGTAGATCCCAATAATAAAATTTCAGTGAAAAGGACCCCTTGAATGCATCTGGGGATTTCTACAGTGTCGAGGCAGGTGCTGTAGGTCAGAAGCCACTGGGAGACCACAAGAAGAGAACTAGACCAGATGAGGCCGCCGAAGACAAAGCCTCCAAACTGGAACCCAAGGTCCCGTGGCTGGGAGCCGGGAACTGGGGTTGCCATGGCGACGAGACGCTGCCCTGGGAGACCACTGCGGAAAGGTTGCTGCGGGCAGAGGTTCTTTTTTTGTTTTGTTTTAACCT
>JAQZBX010074351.1:0-14772 GCA_029593785.1 Cabassous unicinctus
TTATATTATAATTACTTTTGAAAACAAAGTTTATAGCCAATGTGAGATCTAGCAAAGGTAAGTTGGATTCTCTGAGTTCCTGGGAAACCTAAGATATCTAAGAACTTCAAATCACTTCATTGTAGCCTCACAAATAACTCAAAACCAGGACCTTCTTGTTCACCTTCCTGCTGTCACCCAGGCACCCCAGCTATGGTCAAATTGCTTCAGAATAAACCACAAGGAAACCTGGTTCTGAAACAGCTTTTCCATATAAATCCCATCCTAAAAAGCAATCAGCCTTACAGGTACCCTTTAGGTTGCAGACAAATGAGTGAAAACTGACCTTTACATTTGATTTCTTTTCTTTGTACTAGAAGTTCTCTTTGGACCTTATCAGCTTGAGAAGCCTTAATCATAATTTTGTAAGTGCCTAAGAAATAAAATGAAGTAATTTGTATGAAGACTAGCCTTTTCATTTCTCAATGTCATGCCTTTCATAAACTGCTCCTGGCAGACCCTGGTTCTTTAATCAAGGTGAAGTTCAGTCCTTTGGAAAGATGGAGGTTCCTGGACACAGCCCAGAGGCTGGCTTTTCTAGTTTAGCCCAACCCAAACTAGTCTGAACAGTGGCATGCCTTCCCGGCTGTGTAGGGAGGGAATGGTGAAGAAAGAAACCTATAAGGCACCACACAAATGCTAGTAAGCTTTCATCAGTATTTAAGAGAAAAGGTGGCTGCTGTTAGTGAGCTGAACAGCCTGTAATTGTCTATACTAATAGAACTTTCCAATCACTTACCCACCATAGGAGCAATGTAGTTCTAACAGCAGAGAAACCAGCTCTTAAACAGATAGCATCAGGACCAAATAATCAATCATAAAGGAGTGGAAAACAATTGATAAAGCCTGGAATGTGTTGAATTGAATTAGAAAATCTCCTGAAGAGATCATAGGTGCTCTGATCCTAAGCCAGGTCTCTGGGACATTGGAAACTGGCAACATTTATGTCAGCTGTGTTTGTCGGCCCTCATTGCTCCCAGTTAATTCAGAACCCCAGTCCCCACAGTGGTTCTGGGGGTGCCCAGGAGGTGTCTCACAAATGCTCAGCGTCAAGTCCCACCTGCAGCCAATCAACACTAGCAGGGCACCCTTCTCCTGACCTTGAGAAGGTCCTCACACTCCATGATAAACCACCTCCATGTCCACCAGACTCCAGGATTTGACTCCAGTTCCTGCAAGTTTCTGCTGAGTACCTCAGCCTCCCACCAGGCATCATCACCATCGATGCCCAGAGCATGAAGGTCCCAGTGTGGACAGAGTTCTTGTGACACAGACTTCTGAGCTTTTACCGACTTCTCTTCCCGGGGCCAGAGATGAGTCCAGGAGCTGGGCCACGAGACAAATCAGAAGGCAAGACCCTGGACTTTCCTTCCCATGGCAAAGGTTTTGTACCAGACCCATCTTTTCATATCTGGTTCCTTTTTACCTCCAAGAAGACTCCTCTATCCAACCTCCAAGTTAGACTTCCTTTTGGTCTAATCTACCCCCACCCACCTCCAGTTAACCAGACATGCCCAGCATGCCAGAATCCTAGCAATAGATAGAGCTTGGGCTCCAGCCGGAACTCACTTGCAGTGTGTTCCTTTGTCCTTACGTAAAACCCATGCATGTCAATCAGCATTTAAGAATACCGGATTATTAATTTGAAAGGTGGTTTCTTTGGTCATCACAATTCAATACATTGTTTATGGGGCGACTCTACATCTCTCCTTCTGAAAAGCTCTCTGTTAATATCAATAACAATTACACATAAACCAGAGTCAAAGCATTTCAGCAACACTTTTAACTTACCACTGATAAGATGAGTACTCTGTGTTGTTCCTCTTGCAGTGGTAATTGGCTTGTGCTGATTCATCCACTTTTCCACATCCCATTCTTCTTGTGAAAGAGAGACTCTTTGTCAGAGGGTAGGCATATGAGACATTTGCCAAAGAGCAGAGGGAAGCCACAGTGCACACACATGAGCCACAACAGCAGAGCACCACATTTTAATCAAATGCAGTAAAAACCACCAGGTAAGTACCTATCGGTTCTCAAACCATACAGTTACCATCAGACCAGATCTTAAAGAACATCCAGCCCAGGATCATCAACCTTGGCTGTACATGAGAATCAGCTGGAGAAACCTTTTGGGGGCTGGATGGAGGGAAGGTACCAAGGATTGAACCCAGGACCTCATACATGTGAAGCACGCGGCTCAACCACTGAGCTATACCCTCTCCACAGGAGAAGTCTTTAAACCTCAGGTCACACCAGGCCAATGACAGTTTCAGGTGGTCCAGGCATCAGTCTGTGCCACCAAAGCAAGAACCAGTGATGTAGTGTCGGGGTTCTCAGAGCCACTGATTCATAAGCATCACCTGGGGAACTTCAGAAAAAACCTCCAGGACTTACTCAGATTTACTTGGGTGTGAAGCCCCAGAGTCTGTATCTTTAAAGCTCCCTAGGATCAAGGATCCATCAGGTTTGGGGACCATTCATTTAGTTAGCTCACACAGAAGGACCTCAGAAAGATTAAATGTTTTGGCCAAGCAAATACAGTTAGCAAATAAGAAAGCCTGGAAGAGAATCCAGGTCTACAGATCCTCAATTTAGCATTGTTTATAAAGAATTTATTAAATCTCTCTCTCAAACTGGAAATAATTATCTCTTAGGTGTTGCAGAACCTAAAACCATGTTGTTTTTCTATTTCATAAGAATCTAGAAATAAACTCCAGCTACAAAATGAATTTTTAAAGTTCTGTATAAGGAAGTCTTTCCTAATCGCAAGAGTCAATCACTGAAATCAAGGGTCATCAAGGGAGATTTAAAATGATGTTTTTAAAAAGCATATTCTTCCATTTCCCCACAAGAGTTGAGATGAGGAATCACCTCTGTGTTCCCTGCCGGTCACGAGTTATAGGACATGGCCCCAGGCCTGAGAGAGCTTGGGTCCTAGGTGGGGAGATAAATGTAAATGAGGCCAACAAGGAGGCAGGAGATCAAGATTCTAAGTGCTTTAGCCCCTGGAAAAAGTAGAGTGTGAGGTGGTGTGATGAAGAGAAGTGCCCATGGAAGAACGAAGTCTCGAAAGCGTGTGTAAGGCCGAAGACGTTTCCAAATCCCACCCAGCCCTAGGAGTAGGAAAACCTTTACAAAATGATTTTTGCTTATAGAGACCTTCCAGTGCATTATTTCTTTGTGCTGATTGCGTTTTTTATTGTTGTTTCTTTTCTTTTACTGGTGTTTTGGTGGGGTTTTGTTTGTTTGTGTTTTGTTTTCCTGGTTTGTCCTTTGCTTAATCAGAAATGAAGCATTTAGCACAGGGCCACGTAGGCTGCACCATCAATTCTTGGTGCCTGGCAAGGATCCTGAGAGCCAGAATGTGCTCCCTCTGCTGGTTACCTCTAAAAACTGAAAACTGGGTTTGAGACCGCATTGAATTCCCATCACACTCTTCTCCAATCCAAGAAAGTGACCTCTGCAAGAATTTTCTGCCTGAAAAGATATTTTATTAAAAAAATACTATCTTACTCCCACATTCATTCAAATTGACCGTCTTAGATAAATCCGACTTGTGTAGGCTCTTGGGAAGGACTTGCATGGCAAAGAGAAAGTCCACGTTTGTTGCTATTTCAGCGTTTGCCCAGCAATGAGCAGACTAGTGGAACTTCTCTAGGGTCCCACATGTGCCTGCTGATGAGCAGCCAAGGGCTGACTCCCGAGGCACCTAGAGCAGGGATTCTTAACCTTTTTTGTTCCACGGACCCCTTAGTAAGTCCACACTATACTGCATATTATTTAATAAATATATCACACCTGCACCAACACGTCCCCATAAGAATAATGATTTTTGAATTTCAACTTAAGCTCCCGGACCCCTGGTTAAGAACCCCTGACCTAGAGGAAGTAGGGTTGGTGACTACACCACCCCCAGGTGCATTTGCATTTCGAGTAAACAACGTATCATTTTTTTAGGATAAGTATGCCCCATGCAATGTTTGAGATAACGAAAAAATCGTTAGTTGTTTATCTGAAATGCAATTCTAAGTGGGTGCCCTGTATTTTATCTGGCAATCCTAAGAGGGAGGTAACAGAGAACAAGGATGAGGAGAAAGGTCAGTCCAGAGTCTAAGGCTCTTGGTGAAAGCGGCTAAATTGTGGTGGCGCCTGGAAACTGGTGTCTGTGGAGCCATCACACCTGAGCAGGTAACCAGCGCCACCAAACCACAAATAAGCCTTCCGTGCTGGGTGCTGGTTGCAAAAGCTCAAGGCAAGGAAGAACCTTGGGAAGATGTAAAAGCCTCTCTCTGGCATCTTCCAGGCTATTTTAAATCTCACCATATTGTCTTTTTATACAAACTATTTTTTTTAATTATGGTAAAATATACATAACATGAAATATGCCTTTTTAACCTCTTTCAAGTATACAATTCAGTGGTGTTAATTACATTCACAATGCAGTGCTATCATCAACACTGTCCATTACCCAAATTTTTCATGACCACAGAAAGAAACTCTGTACCCCATTAAGCAATAGCTCCCCATTTTCTCTACCCCCAGACCCTGGTAACCTCTACTCTACTTTCTATCTCTATGCATTTGTTTATTCTAGATATTTCATATAAGTGGTATATAATATTTGTCCTCTTTTGTCTGGCTTATTTGGCTCAACATGATGTCCTCAAGGTTCATCCATGTTGTGCATGCACCAGAACTTCATTCCTTTTTATGGCTGAATTATATCCCATTGTTTATCCATTCATCTGTTGATGGACACTTAGGTGCTTTCACCTTTTAGCTCTTGTGAATAATGCTGATACAACATTGGCATACAAGAATCTGTTTGAGTCCCTGCTTTCAATTCTTTAGGATATATACCTAAGAGTGGTAGACACCTTTTTTTAAGAAGACACTCTAAAGAACCTTAGTAAAATGCTTTAGCATCTTCTAAAGCATTCCAGCAAGTTTCAATTCTGGCAGTAGGGAGTTCCTCTATGCAATTTTAATTTGTGCTCCTCACATAGCTGGAGACAGTCAGGTCCTGCTCTGTCGCATCAGTAAAGTAAGTGCAGCTCATCCTGTCTCTCTGCTCTAGCTCTTCCCCAGCCTGCGAACATGCTGGTTGCCTGTTACTTAAAACATATCAGGTTTCAGTAGCCAGTAGCTTATTTCCTAAGAGGACACTAGCGCAGCCACAAGAAGATCGCCTGTGAATGTTTCCACTGCTTTCTCCCGCGTGGACCTCAGGAAGTGTGACTGTGGCTAATCTGGGCCTTTGTCATTTCCAGCCCCCCAGCCCCCCACCCCCCGGGCACCTGGCTCCACTTTACGGAACAGGTCTGGTGTGCTGCCTCACCTGCGTGAATGGCAGGTAAAATTTCAGAACCTCAACCACCCACCCACCTCAGAGTTGAACTTTCCAGAAGAATTTGCAAACAGCTGCCAGTTTCCCCCCAGTCATTCCTTGAAAGCACAGTTTTTTTGTTTCCTTTACATATTTTTATTTCTTCAGGTTTGTGTACAAAATGCCTAGGCTCTCTTGTCTAGCTTTTAATTTGTCCCTGGGCTGTGACATATTCTGCTCCTGGCATCTTTCTGGATCGGAGTGACTAATAGCCAAGCAAAGCCACAGTGTGAATGAGAACCAGGGGTGCAGGCTGTGCTCCTCCTCTTTTCCCGTATTTGTTTGTAGAGTGAATATTTGTTCTTTTGCAGTGCTGGCCCCCAGGATGGATATGTTCATAGTTAGACCAATTTACCCCATGCTGACTTGAGATGTTGGGTTATCAAAGGCAATTCTTCGAAGTACGTTGGACAGGGAGAGAGACCACCAAGCTAAAGAAACAATCATGATCTCTGCCTGGTTGCTATGGAGCACTGACACCATGTGGACATGGTTGTTCTTCTAATGCACCCCAAAACCTAACCAGCCACCTCCCAAGGGACAGATCAGACTTGAAAATTGGGGGTCGGAATAGGGTGGGGTTTAACACAGCTCTGTTAACATCACTGGGGGAAAAAAGCCAAAATATCAAACTCTACTTTTTAAAAATGAACTTTCATCATGTGAGAATGACAGCACACCTTAGTAGCCATTACACTGCAGCAGGCTGTGTGGACGAGGCGCTGTAGCTCTCACTGTGTTCTTTCATCCCACAATGCTCCACTCCCACACAGCTCATAGAACAGCTCAGCTCACCCTGCCAGCACTGAATAAACATACATCTACTGGGGATCTAGGGAGGGGAGCAGCCGGTATAACCTTCTTTAACTTAGATTGAGCGACTGTCATTTGCCCTTTTCCTGGTTTCATTTCAAAGACTCCTGATGGAACAAATACATAATATGCGAAATAACAGCTGCTTGGAGACTAGACATTCTCAGGGCAACCGGGGTGGCTAATATACCTGTGGTGAGGGCAGCAAGTCCCCTGATTGAAACGTGCTCACTGTCCATCACCCAGGAAAGGAATTGGCTGAGTCTCATGTTGGACTCTGCAACCAGCAACCTCAAGAGTCAGGAGGGCTCTCGGTCTATGGCTACGGAACCTCTCGCCTTGCCCCAAAGGTTGCTTCCATCATGCTACTCTCATTCTCAACAGCACCCCAAGGTAGAAGGCATAAAATCCAAATCCCTTAGAGATAAAACCCAAATCCCTCACTCTTGAAGCCCTGCCCAGTCCCATCTTGACATCCTTTTCTGCCACTACCCCCTGAGAAAAGCTCTCTATGCCAGTTCTCCCCAAAATGCCCTCTCCCTGCCCGTACATGCCCACCTGCATGTCTGTGCAGGCACCTAATCTACCTAGACTTGACCTTCAAGACGTGCGTGCGCCTTCCCCCCATCATTCCAGTCCATAGAACTCATTCCTTCCTCTGCGCTTCAGCCCTCATACCTGAACCACTGGCTCAGCACTGGACGTTCACTGGCTTGTGACATCTCTGGGAGTGATGTGTCATATCTCCTCCCACAGGAAGGGCCTGGTAGGGTGCTACACACCATTAACAAGACCCCAGCAATTCCTCCATGCATAAATACTGGAGGGTCTGCTTTTTTGTTCCCTTACTCTGGAAATGTGGCAGCTGGTGACCAAGAGAGCACCTCCCTCAGAAGAGGCAAATTTCTGCAAAGCATATAATATCCTTTATGTCATTTACTTCCATGACAAAGATGAAGATGATTCTCATGGATTAGGAAATTAGGAAACAGTACAGAACTGTACTTGGCTGAAGTTTGCTTTTGTTTTTGCTTTTTAATTCTCATTCCAACTCCAGGAAGCCCTTAGTCAGTAGAGAAACTTCTGGCCTAGTCATAAACTGGCGAGAGGGGAGGACACAGGTGCGAGGGTGGGGATGGTCAGGTGTGCGTAGGAGAGGAATCCAGAGAGGAAGAGGAGGGTAGGCAGTAAAGGCCCTGCTGATCCAGATGTGAAGCAGGAACTGGATCTTCCTCTTCCCATTATCACCTTGATTCTCTTCCTTGTACTTTTAAAAAATTAATTTATTTCCTTAGCAGTTGCAGATTTACAGAAAAACCAGGCAGAAATTACACAGTTCCCATATGGCCCCCACACACGTGTAGGCACACAGTTCTCCCTGTTATTAACATTTTGCATTAGTGTGGTACATTTGTTACAATTGACAAACCAATATAATTATAGTGATAGTATTAAATAAAGTCCATAGTTTACATTAAGGTTCACTGTTTGCATTATGCAGTTCTATGATTTTGTTCTGTTTTTTTATTTTTCGTTTCTTAGTTTAAAAAAAACTCAAAATTTTCATTTTTATTGTGGTAACATATACACAACATAAAATATTCCATTTTAACCACTTTCAAGTGTACAATTCAGAGATGTATATTGTATACTCACAATGTTGTGCTACCATCAACACCATCCATTACCAAAACTTTTCCACCACCCCAAACAGAAACTCTGTACCAATTAAGCATTAACTCCCCATTCCCTATCCCCATCCCAGCCCCTGGTGACCCGTAATTTACTTTCTGAATGAATTTGCATTTTCTAATTATTTCACATATGTGAGATCATACAATATTTGTCCTTTTGTGTCTGGCTTATTTCACTCAATGCAATGCCTTCAAGGTTCATCCATGTTGTGACGTGTATCACTTTTTACAGCTGAATAATATTCCATTTCCATTGTACATGTATACCACGCTTTGTTTATCCATTGATTTTTTTTCTTTTTTCTCCCCCTCCCACCGGGTTGCTGTCTGTGCCCATTTGCTGGGTGATCTTCTGTGTCTGTTTCTTGCCTTCTCTTCTCATTTTTCTCCTCCAGGCTTCACTGATTCGATCCTAGGGACCTCCAATATGGAAAAAAGGCACCCTGTCACCTGCGCCACCTCAGTTCTGGGTTTCTGGCATGTCTTGCCTTGACTCTCCCCTGCGTCTCTCCTTTTGCTGTGTCATCATCTTGCTGCGTGGTTCACCATGTGGGCTGGCTCACCATGCGGGCTGGCTCCCCTGCACGCCATTTATCAGGAGGTCGCAGGGATTGAACCCAGGTCCTCCCAAATGGTAGATGGAGGCCCAATCACTTGAGCCACATCCGCTTCCCTATCCATTCATTTTTTGATGGACACTTGGATTGCTTCCACCTTTTGGCTATTGTGAATAATGCTACTATAAACATTAGTGTGCAAATATCTGTTCGAGTCCCTGCTTTCATTTCTTTTGCGTATATACCTACTAGTGGGATTGCTGAGCCATATGCTAGTTCTATACTTAACTTTCTGAGGAACTACCAAACTATTTTCCACAGTGGCTGCACCATTTTACATTCTGACCAACAATGCACGACGGTTTCTGTTTCTCCATGTTCTTAGGAACACTTGTTATTTTCTGTTTCTTGACTAATAACCATTCTAATGGGTGTTGTGGTATCTCATTGTGGTTTTGATTTGCATTTCCCTAGTGGCTAATGATGTTAAGCATCTTTTCACGCCATTTGTATATCTTCTTGATTCAAGTCCTTTGTCCATTTTTTATTTGGGCTATTTGTCTTTGTGCTGTAGGAATTCTTTATATATTCTGGATATTAAATCCTTATCAGATAATGGTATATTTTCTCCCATTCTGTAGATTGTCTATTGTACTTTTGCATCCTTAAATTCACAACTTACGAACCAACTGATGGAAATCTAGTTACACAGGACTCGCTGCGGAGTGGGGAGGGGTGCTTCAAGGCACCCCAAGTAATCAACACACAAAAGGCTCTAACTCAACCACTTTTCTGCCTCTCTCCCCACCTCTTCTGGAGGGTGCAAAGGAATAGAAAAAATCTAAACAACTAATTCTAAGTAATACAAATCTTGCCATCTTCCCCAAGGAACTCTCTCCCCTTTAATCTCTTAAGGCACTTAGAGTCTACACCATTTAGTGCCAAATTATTTTCTCTCAGATTGTTTTTTGTTAATTTTGTCTCTTCAATTCATGCAGAGCATGGCATAATTTTAGCACCCTTTCTCACTGCCCCCCCATGTCTAGTACATTTCTAGTACATGACTAAAAGTAATCTAGGAATAGTTACACATATCATGTCAGCCTGTCCCAAATATGTAATATTTGTCAATCAGAACACTCTTAAAAGAGACCCTTGACATGAAGTTAAGAAAATCCAACTGCTCTTGGATTTTCTAAGAGAAGCTGCTCTTAGAGTGTATGGGTGGAGGTGGTGTTCCAGCCTGTAGCCTGGGCTTTTGGGCCAACCCAAGGAAGGTCATTAGAATGGGGTGGAGTGCAGGGTCCATTGCTCAGAACAGTGTGGGCGATAGTCTCAGGGCCAAAAGGAGTTGAGTGGGTGGTTCTAAGGGGAAATCCACTGGTGGTTCTACCAGGTGAGCACTGCTCTAGGTGCTTGCATCCCGGATATCTGGTGGCCATGGAGAGTGAGAGAGATTCCCCTGTCCATTCTCCTCAGGCATGATGGGGTGTCCAGACGCTGGGGCAGAATGCTTGCAGCAACAAAGGTGGGTGTGAGTAGCATTCCATTTGTCCCCTTGGCTGGATTTCAACACTCCTGGGGCACCCAGTGGCATCAGAGGCCACCCCATGGACCACAGCAGCAGTGGTTGAGATGGGTCCCTGGCAAAAGCCCAGAAAGACCCTTGAGAATCTGACCATGGCAACTGTTTTGTCCAGTTTGGTAGTAACACTTTTCCTAACTTAACACCAACAGAAAAAATAGCCATCTTCTCTAAGGGAGCTTTATAACTTACTAATTTTTGAACTGCCACCAACTTTCCCTTAGCCCATTCCTCTCCCATCTTTCACTCTCCTATCCCTCCAACCAAGTCAATATGAATTGGTTTTCTGCTCATAGGGCTTGAACTGGACTTGGGGCCAGGATGGTCTCTCTGGGCATCCTGCTTCTCTATCCTTTATCTCCCCAAAAATTTGCAGCAAAGGCTTGAATGGTTGGTGGTGAGCAGCAGTCACCTGTGCCTGCAAAGCCCCTTCTCTTGGACTCCCAGCAAACACTAAAACATGTTTCATACAATTTTTGCATCGCCTTACCCTTATCTGCTAACCTTTCCTTTGAAGAATATTCTGGAGGGGAGAAGGAGGGAGGAAGTGTAAAACACAGATCTCCCCAGAGATCCACTCTTGCTTGAATTTGGACTAGAATGTCCCCTTAGCTCTAAAGTATCTGTGATGTCTGCACATAAATCAAATGGTCCCTGCTCCACACTGGGAAGACCTCAGACTTCAAATTCTGCCCTCTCTGAGAGGGGAGAGGAGGAAGATGTGTGTGTGGTAATTGTGGGAGGCAGAGACTCCATCCCAGGCCTAAGTGGAGCGGTACCAACCCAGCTCAACTAACCACTTCATCTGTGCGCTCCCGCTGCTGAGTCTCCAGGGTCCTACGGTTCCTGTGTCCCCCACCCGTGTCCCCACCACACAGCCCCTCAGACAGGCACAATAGTCTCCCATCTCTCTGTCCCATCCCCCCCACCCTCAAACTGTTTCAGAACTCCCAAGTTCTCAACTGGTTCCTGCACAGTGATCCAGCTATTATTCCTCAGTCTCTCAGTTACTCCCAGATTCCCTCGGGGGCCCACGCTTGCCTATAGAAATACACTCCTCAACCAAATCGGTCTTTTATTACCAGGACCCTTTCTGAGACGGTAGTTGCTATTCGGAATTTCCGTCTCTGACTATATATTTTACAAATCCCTTTATTTGGTAAGCAAATTAATTTTTTAAAAGAAAGGCAAGTGCAGGTTTTCACGAGAGCTCGAGCGAGGGCTTGAATCTGTGGAGAAGCCTTGCGGGGCGCCAAGGCCAAACCCCAGTCTCCCCGTGTCCGGTACGGATGGCCCCGCTGCCCCCAGGAGGGGCCCCAGGCGGGACCCAAGCAAAGCCCCAAGCGGGAACCCAAAATGGAACCGCAGAAAGACACCCAGAATGGGACGCCTGGACGGGCCCCAGGCGGGAAGGCCAGAAGGGACCAGAAGGTGACCCCTGGGGGCCCCAGGCGGAGAGCAAGGCGCCGTCCCGCCGACGCTCCGGCCGGGCTCCGCTCGCCCCGCGCCTGGTCTGAGGGTCTCCGGGCGCCGGCGGGCAGCGTCCGGGCTCCCCGACTTCTGGGCTCCGGCGTGCGGGCAGGTTTTCCGGGCGGGGCCGGCCCACCTGCGCCGGCAGGTGAGCGTGGGAGGGGCCGGCGCGTTTAAAGGGCGCGAGCGCCAGCCTCGCCGGAGCGCGCCGCAGAGGGCTGCGGGGTGGCGTCCGCACCCGGCCCGCGCCGCACCTGAGCGCCGCCGCCGCCGTCTTCCGAGTCGCCCGGCCGCGACCGCGCCACCCCGCCGGCAGCATGGGCAAGGTGCGTGCGCCCCGCGGCCCCGGGCAGGACGCCTGGGCAGGGCTGCCAGGCTGCGCGCGTCGCTTGGGGCCGTCGGGTGGGAGCTGGGGAGGCGCAAGGAGAAATTCCCCTCCCGGCGGAGCGGGGCTAGTGCCCACCACGGCTGTCTGTTATTGCGCTCCCTCTGGCCTCGTCTCGAGTTATCTCCCCGGACACGGAGGGCACCCACTACTCAGAACCCAGAGCCGGCCGGTTCCGGATGTCCAGGAATGGCTACAGAGCCCCTTCACCCGCACTGGGAAGCTGGTATTGGGAGGACCACTCTGGAGCTGGGGGTGGTGGACTAAATGGCTGGAATGAGGTCTGAGAAAACCCAGTCGGTAAGCTCACCACGACCCCGTTATTGAAGTTCATAAGCCGGTGGGCATCCGCCAACCCAAGGGGGCACACACCTGGTGTGTCCTGTGGGGGACAGGTTCTGGGAAGTCCTGCAGCTCTTTGAATGGATCTAGTCTAGCGTTGCCCCGCCCCGGAGAGGGATGTCTCTAAGGAGAGGCTCTCAGGCCTGACCCCACCGGACCTTCCCTCTAAATAAGAGGAGCTGAAAGGGGAGAAAAGGAAGGGGCGGGAGAGTTGTTTGCAGGTGGGGGGAGAAATCCTGCCCAAGGTCCCTCTGCTCCTCCCTCTCTCCTCTCCAGACCCAGGGAGTGAGAAAGGGGATAGGGTGGGGAGGGGAGGGCTCCATTCCCAGTCCAGGTGTGTCCCTAATCCACGGACGCTGCTTCCTTCCAGTAGGCTCTGCACACGCCAGGGAATCCATCTGGGGCCAATATTGCACTTTGCTTCTCTTTCAGAAAACGCCAGAAATTTACTCTGTGGAGCTCAGTGGTATTAAAGACATAGAAAAAATAGACAAGAGTGATGGTGAGAAGTACAGGGGCCTGCAGAAGGAAGGCTTGGGACCAGAAAAGAATCATCAGAAGGAGGAGCTTAAGAAAGAAGTTGATCTGGTCAGTAGCCCACCACCAAAAGGGCCCCCTTCTTCCTGACAGTCTGCCTGCCCCAATAACCTACCTCTTAAAAAAGAAATTGGCAGTCTCAAGGAGGATCTGAACTTTCCCTTGAGACTTGTTTCCTTGTTGTTGTTGTTTTTAAAGCAGCGTGATGGGATCTGCCCAGGAGCAAGGCCCTTTGCCTGTTTGGCATTCTGAGTGGAGGCACTCCAATGTGGACCACAGGGAAAGATGTCCAGCTCCAGGCACCAAAGGCGTGGGCAGACTTCTCTCCCTCCTGGCTCCTTAAATGAGATATCAATAACCACTTGCCAGTTTTTAGTCAATACGTTGAAATTATTTGAGCCTGCTGAGCAGGCAAACCAAAGCCACTGGACTTTGCTAGGTGTCTGGGCATGCCATGCCCCCTGGAAAAGAATGGTTTCTGGGGTATTGATGCTGGATGCCAACACTAGCAGTAGTATTCAGAGGCTTTTGTGGGATACAAGTCCCACTTCTCCATTGACTGATCTGTAACTGGGAGCTTTGCTGAAGCTCAACTTTCCTTAGGTAAAATGGGAATGTGAGAAGTAGGAGCTAAGAATAAAGACATTTGGTAGTTAAAATGCTTTATGAGGATACATAATATGATTATTAAGGAAGAACTTTGTAGTTATTAGAACTGGCCACCATGGAAAAGAGCTGCTTCAGAGTGAACCGCAGCGTGATTGATTTCATCTCTCAGGAACAGCAAGGGGAAACTTCTACTTGGAGACTAAAATTTTGTTAGATTGTCCTTATTGTCCACTGCAGACTTTAAGGACATATGGGCTGGAGAGCCAATTGCTAAATGTTCAGGAACTGGCAAGTGACTGACATCACATTATTAGCTTGAAATTTGGCTAAGGTGGGAAATCAGCAAATGCTACAAATCATGTCTTTTTCTTCTTTTTTCTGAAGAGCTTGGTAAGCATTACCCAGCACACCACTGGACATTCATTTATATATACTCTGATAGACATTTAAGTGTAAGTCTGAAACTGGATTGGCCTGAAACCAAATCCTAGTTTGACTTGTTTCAGTTTCCCCTTTTGTAAAAAGGATTTAAAAATGGTGCTTACAGCTTAGAAATGTTAAGAGGGTTAAATGATATAAAGCAGGAAAAAGACTCAGCATAGTACCAGGCACATAGTATTTGCTCAATAAATAGTGATTAGTGTTCCCTGTGTATCTCTAGCATTTGAGATTGAAGACCTAGATGTTCTTCCTTGATATTGCTCCTTATAACATAACTACATATCCATTTTCATTTTCTCATTTGCCTGCTTATTACGATGAGAGTCTCCCTTCTTTAGCATTTTGTGAAGATACATAATATAGAAAAAGAATTTCCATAGTATTAGCCAAAGTGTCCCCTGTTTCACTGACAAGATGGGAGCATCTTTCTTTCCCTGTTTTTCTCCCCAACCTTTTTGTTTGAGGCGTTTGAGACAGGGCACTTTTGTATCCTGACCTGTCTAGCACTTAGAATCTTGATGACAACTAAAATATTCCTGGCTTCTGAATAATCAACAGCTTTATACTGACCCGAGCCTGAGTGTCAAGTGGCTACACTGGAAGAGCCCAGGGCCATGTGCTCATCCCTGACACACAGGAGGAATGGAGGAGAGGTGCCCTGCTCCACAGTACTGGCCCCTTCTTGAAGGGCAAGGTCCTGCCATGCCAGCAGCAGCTCTAAGCATCTGCCCAGAAGTTGGCACACTGCTGTGCTTTGAGCAGCCTGTTTATCTGTGGACTGCAAGAGAGTAGGCAGGACTGTGCCTGGTTCCTCTGAATCCCCAGCAACATCACAATTAATTGATACTGGCAGAAGGAATAAATGAGCAAAGCGGACTCTAGCTGAGGAGAGGGCTGAAGCAAAAGTTATCATT